>VMBQ01005083.1:35722-65200 GCA_007657795.1 Dreissena rostriformis | reverse complement strand
CATTCCATTGACATTCCAGCCAGTAGAGCGATTCAGGCCCTCATGGGCCTCTTGTTAAAGGGATATAATCAACAAAAAAAAAAAAAAAAAAATCAAAGCGGCGCAGTAGGGTGCATTGTGTTTCTGACAAACACATCTCTTGTTTTTAATGGCCATAGTAAAACCTTGTAAACACTACTGGCTCACAGCAGTTTATTTCCTTTGAGTCACAGATGTGCACACTTGGGCCTTATTTGATTTTGTTCTATCATTTATACAGTTGAGTTACAGCCATTTAAGAAATCACACTCTGTTTAGTGATGAACAATACATTATTTTAAGAAGTGAAAAAAGTATTCATTGTTTAACACATTAAACATCAATGTGAGAACTGAATATATGCTAGATGACCTTACTTAATATTTTTCCTAAACACTTTAAAACAGCACGATTTTTATGCCCCCAGTAGGGTGGCATATAGCAGTTGAACTGTCAGTCCGTCCGTCCGTCTGTCTGTCTGTCTGTCAGTCTGTGCGTCCGTCCGAAAACTTTAATGTTGGTCATAACTTTTGCAATATTGAAGATACCAACTTGATATTTGGCATGCATGTGTATCTCATGAAGCTGCACATTTTGAGTGGTGAAAGGTCAAGGTTAAGGTCATCCTTCAAGGTCAAAGGTCAAAAAACAAAATCAAGGGAAGTAATAAGCTTTCAAAGGGAGATTATATATAGAAATTTTATATCAAAGCCACGCAGTAGGGTGCATTGTGTTTCTGACAAACACATCTCTTGTTTTTAAGAAATTCTAAATTCCTATTTGAGCCTTGCAGTTCGTATATCAAACATTTGTTGTTATTTCTTTTGTATAATTTTTAAAGTGTAATTTTTTTTTTTTAATTATAAATTAAATTACCATGTTCCAGGGACCTTATGACCTGGTGCAACAGAATCGCAAAAGACTTTGATGTGTCGTCGACGGCAACGGGCAATCTCGTGTTACAAGAAGCTATGGATTGTTTTGTAGCCTGCCTCTCCAAACCCAGCAAACGTCTGCCGCTTGCAGAGGCAATTGGTGCTAAACTAAATGTGCCTAGTGTTAAGGTAAATGTTATACTGCAACAAACGTTCATTGGGTTGAGTTAATCACAAATATTTTACTCTATGTCATGGTCATGAAATGTAGGATATTTGTTTGTTTAAGTAGATTGCAGATTTTAATTTACAAGTGATCAGATAAATTATTGATAAATTTCACTGTTAACAGTGAATAACAAGTTTAAAAAAAAAACTGATATATCCCTTTCAATCACAGGAAAGCTAAATCAGGTGAAAGCAAAAATAAACATCTTAGGTCATATTTCCATTCGAATTCTTAATCCCAAGAGACATCAATAACAATAATCAATGTCAATGTCTTAAAGGCCCTATAAAGGTGACGATCATTAATTATTTACCGATTTTTAACCAGGTTTTCCGAAGGAAAAAACTGGTTATTAGATTGGCGAATGCGGGCGGGCTGGCGAGCTGGCTGGCTGGCTGGCGGGCGGGCGGGCGGAACAAGCTTGTCCGGGCCATAACTATGTCATTCATTGTCAGATTTTAAAATCATTTGGCACATTTGTTCACCATCATTGGACGGTGTGTCGCGCGAAATAATTACGTCAATATCTCCAAGGTCAAGGTCACACTTTTAGTTCAAAGGTCAAAAATGGCCATAAATGAGCTTGTCCGGGCCATTACTATGTCATTTATTGTCATATTTTAAAATCATTTGGCACATTTGTTCACCATCATTGGACGGTGTGTCGCGCGAAATAATTACGTCCATATCTCCAAGGTCAAGGTCACACTTTGAGTTCAAAGGTCAAAAATGGCCATAAATGAGCCATAAAAAAAAAATATATATTTTTCATCCGATCTTTACCAAACTTGGTCAGAAGTTGTATCTACCGGTAGACAATATCTAGGTCAAGTTTGAATATGGGTCATGCTGGTTCAGAAACTAGGTCACGGGGTTGAAAAACAGATTAATTTTGAAACAAGGGGTGTAATTATGATGAACAATCAGTAGCAATGCACATTTTGAGTTGCAGTTGTCTCCCTTTATCAGATTTTTTTTTTTATTGAAAACCTGGTTTTGTGACAATTTTGTCCCTTGTTAAATATTTTATTCATATTTTATTTATAAAGGTAATAAAAAAACAATATATATATATATGCAATTGGATATTACCATACAAAAAAGAGCAATACAACTTGTTTTGAGCTCAAAATACAGTGTCCTCCAAGTCAATTGTGTTTACAAACAATCAGTTTATTTACATCGATGTTTACTCAGTAAAGTGAAAGTGACTCAGGTCACCAAAAAATATATCGTTGATTTTCAACGTTTTCCGGTATCACTCACAAAGTAGGTCTCTTCTAAATGGTTAAAACGTTTGTAGTGGTCTGATAAGTTACTTTCTGCTGGTAAAAAGTTGTTTAAAATAGAATTAAAATTGAATTTTCGTTCGACTATTTTTAGCATACGTCACCGCTTTGAGGCTATACACCACTTTAGTTGCAAAGTTGTAAACATTTCTTCCAATTATGAAACGGGTTTATCTTCCATAATTCTTGACAACATTGCACCTAAGCTGTGTTATAAGCATTTTTGATGCAAGAGTAATTGAAACTGAAATCTGGTAAAAATTAGACCAGTTTATATGCATAATAATTGGATTTGTCACTTTTATAGGGCCTTAAATTACTTTATTTCAATAATTGTGTTCATTACATTTGTTGCATCTTTCACTGTTTTGCTGTAAATATTGATTATTAATCTTCAAAATTCATTTGTAACTTGAAACATTTTGAAAATTCATATAAGAAAGAAACCAAAATATTTCATATTTTTTGTGATTTTTTTTTGAAAACCTATTTCTCATGAAGTAAGTATATGCAGCCACCAACTCATGTTTCCTCATGTGCTCATCCGTACACATATGCACAATACTTAAAAAATAACAAGCCTCCACCATGTGTACAGGTGCAGTACTACATGGATCGTTACAAGCCAGACGTCACCGTGACAACCAGCATGTTCACTGTGGGCCGTGTGTCACTTCCTGTGCAGCAGACGTCACCTTTCATGCAGATGAGGCAAGTTTTCATTTGAGCCACACTCCCTGCAAACTGGCCCTTATTCATTTGCGTAAAGTATTGTCCCAGATTAGCCTGTGCAGTCTGCACAGGCTAATCAGGGACGACACTTTCCACTTAGACTAGATTTTTGTTTAGAAGAGACTTCCTTTAAACAAAAAATTATATAAATTCGGAAATTGTTGTCCCTGATGAGCATGTGCAGACTTCATAGGCTTATCTGGGACGAAACTTAACGCACATGCATTTAGCCTTCTTTTCTCAGATTAGGCTCATATCCAAGCTTAAAAGTGGAGGGGGAGATGGGTTTGACGTTGTACATCCATCCAGGGGGCCCCTTCTATTTTTGTGTTGCATAACTCAAAAACTACAACATTACTTAAAAAGTTATAAATCTGTAAAAGCATAATCATCAGCATGTGCAATTCTGTACAAATGTATATTAATTGCACAGCAATTTGATGTTATTTGAGACGTGTATAGTTTCTGTGGTGTTGTTCTTCATTTAGACAATGGTTAATTTTTATTGTTGGCCACTCTTTCTAGTAACATTGTAACACACACACACATATAATTTCATTTAATTATTATTTTGTTTTAAGGTTTTTGTTTTTATGCCCCCGAAGGTGGGCATATAGTTATTGTGATCGCACTGTCCGTCCTTCTGTCCGTCTGTCTGTCCTTCTGAAATTCTGTCACACTTTGCGTTTAGGTTTCGAAAAATGTTCATAACTTCTATGTCGCTTCACATGTAACCTTCATATTTGGTATGTATGTGTATCTCATGGAGCTGCACAATTTGAGTGGTGAAAGGTCAAGGTCATCCTTCAAGTTCAAAGGTAAAAAAAAAAAAATCAAAGCGGCGCAGTAGGGGGCATTGTGTTTCTGACAAACACATCTCTTGTTTCTCATAAATCTACTTAATTTACACAAACTTTAATTGGAAGAATTTATCTTCATCCTTTTATAAGAAGATGTGGAACGCCATATTTAGCTTTGTTATCTAGAGGTTTTTGTGATTTCATAAATAAATTTGAGATATTCAAAGTTAGAAAAAAAATCATTATATAAGATAACAATTGTATGTATATACATTAGCGTCAACTGTTCATTTTTTATGGAGCCATGTGGCAGTGAATCTTTAACACTCATATGTATAGATAACCTATTTTACAATTGTTATGTTGCAGGACACGCAGTACATTCTCCTACACCCGCCAGTCCAGTATGTTGTTAGAGCGTGTTGCCATGTGCGTTCTCAACAGGGAACCAGTACTGCTTGTGGGAGAAACAGGAACCGGAAAGACATCATCTGTTCAGTTTTTGGCTGAACAACTTGGTGGGTGGAGTTTAAACCGATGAATTTGAACACAAACAATAGTTCTAATATAACTAAAAAGCTATTCAAAGACCAATAAATAAAACCTTAATATAAAAAATTGGTTAAAAGTTTACTGGATGTTAATATGAGGTTAATACTTGTGATATTTGATCTTACATTGAAATATATCAATTCACTGTTATCAAAACTTTTATTGAGGAGGTGGGTTGCATGATACCACAGTTTTAGTGTTGAAGCGCCTTCAATCCCTTTTTTATGGTGAAAACCCCACCTACACTCTGAAGAACAGATTAACTAATTTTCATAATTGTTGTATGCACAGGGGCTTTGGTGATGCCAGCTCGCATTCATGGAACTCATTTTCAGTGATAATTTTGATAATTTTACTGTGTTTCAGGTCACAAGCTGCATGTGATCAACATGAACCAACAGAGTGACAGTGCAGATCTGTTGGGAGGGTAAGTGCCTCACAATCTTGTCTGGAAGACTTATAAAAGTACCATACTTACTCTTTTTGACATTTAAAAAAGTTTTTAGTCTGAGTAAAAACAAAGATAAAAAATCTGACTCTGAATACCATATCTGCGATATTGTTTTACGAATTATGTAAATATTATATATTGCGAAATACTATTGCGTTATATAATATTATTGTTTGTTTTGATATTTAAATTGTTAATTTTAATGTAAACGTTATTTAATATATTACTGATTCTTTTTTTAATTTTCTTTTCGTTGATGAAAGTTTAATTGATGATGATATTACATAATTCATCCTTTACTTTAAATGCACATTAATAATGCTTTTGTTAATTGCTATTCAAATTCAAACAGCAACAACAACACAGTAAGTTCTGTTTATTTATGCCTCGTTCCGGGAAAACTGGGCTTCATGCATCTGCAGTCTGCACAGGCTAATCAGGGACCACACTTTCCACCTAAACTGGATTTTTTTTTAAACGTAGACTTCTTTGAAACTAAAAGTTCCATAAAAACGGAAAGTGTTGTCCAAGATAAGCCTTTGCAGACTGCACAGGCTAATCCGGGATGACACTTAAAACACATGCATTAAGCCCAATTTTCCCATGAAACCGCTCATTCGTATTCCAGATTCAAGCCAGTAGACATCAGACACATCATCAAGCCTTTCTTTGAAGAGTTTGAACTTCTGTTCTGTAAGAGCTTCTCCCGCAAGCAGAATGCAAAGTTCCTCGGGCATTTACAGGTATGAACTCTTGACGGTTTTTTGTATGACGTTTTGTTTTTTAAATTATTTCTCTTCAGGGTGTGTTTGTCTTCCACCGTTTTTGTCTTGTTGTTCAACAATTGTATAACTACAGAATAATCATGCATTCTATTAACTTTTGCCAAGTAGGCAGGTAGGTATATCATTAAACGAAACTGAATTGCATTAATGAAATATGCACCAAATCATTAATATACTGATGTTGACAAATCATCTAGTATTTCTTAATGTAAAATCATTTTGCAATTTTGTTCCAAAAGCCAAAATGGTTAATGTTATCTGAATGCAAATTGTGTTATAATAACATACCATGTAACTGTGCCGTGTGCTTTGTCTATGAATTTATGGAACAACCCTTGTATAACCTAACTTTGTTTTCAGGACTGTTCCAACAAAAAGAAATGGGAAACTTTGTTTCAATTGATTGACCACTCCAGCAAATCAGCCTTGGCAAAATTTGAGAATGGTGAGTAATTGCACAAAATGTGGCGTGTTCTGAGAAAACTGGGCAAAATGCTTGTGAGTAAATTGTCATCCCAGATTAGCCTGTGCAGTCTGCACAGGCTAATCAGGGACGACAATTTCCGCTGTTATGACATTTTTCGTTTAAATGAAGTCTCTTCTTAGCAAAAATCCAATTTAGGCGGAAAGTGTCGTCCCTGATTAGCCTGTGCGGATTGCACAGGCTAATCTGGGATGACACTTTACGCACAAGCATTTTGCCCAGTTTTCTCAGAACACGCCACATATCTTTAATTTGTATGCCCCACGGAATGTGAGGCATTAAGCATTGCACTTGTCAATCCATCCATAGGTTTTAACTTACGTCAGACATTTAATATGTCAGATATGTTCTGTTACCTGAAATAAACCATGATGAGTTTTTCCCATTGCAGATGAGAAGCTAAGTTGTTCACGTTGCAGAAGAGAAGTTTTTAAACATTGCAAAAGCAAAGTGTTTTTTTTTTGCATTTCAGATAAAAATGAGTTGGAGAAATGGATGGCCCTGTACAAGAGGCTTGGTCAGTTGAAGATACAGGTCCAGCAGACAGAAAATGCGCTGGCGTTTACATTTGTTGAGGTAGGCTTTACTATTGATTGCGTAATTTGCGTGTCTTTCTTAAGCCAGAAAACGAGTTTTCTGGGGATAGTTTCGATGAAAGGGAGAATCCAGGTACGGTACACTCCATCAAGAATAGCTACAGATACACAAGCGTCCACAAATAAAAATTGTTTGTATTATGTGATATTGGAAAGATTATTTTTTTACATTTTGTTAGATTTGTTTTAACACCAAGACAAATGATAATTATAAAAGTCAATTATAATATACAGGATCTGACCCGTTGTCATATCATTATATCATATTTTATAAAACAAGTTAAGGAATTGCGTTAGTAAGTGAGCCTTTCCCTCCCATTTGCAGGGCAGTTTGGTGCATGCTATACGTGCCGGCGACTGGGTGTTACTGGACGAAATTAACCTGGCTGCCATGGAAACCCTGGAGTGTCTCAGTGGGCTACTGGAGAGTACCGCAGGATCCATACTGCTCATGGAACGAGGGTAGGGCACTAGAGACTATTTCCACCTTATACCTTAATCGCTCAGAAGCAATGTGAAAATGGCTTTATTCATCCAGCATAAAAACATAACAGCCTGCGTGTAACTCTAAAACTCGCAGTCTATTCAGGTTTTGTGCTGTTTGCTGCTCATCAGTATTTTAGGGTTGAAAATGAATTTAATGAGAAAAGTCTTTAACTAAGTTTGATTTTGTAAGGGACTACAGACAAGTCAAAATGCGTATCTGACCGAGAAAGGGTTAATTTAAGGCTAGTTGGCTGGTGGTTTTTGTACCTTTTGGGGAAAGGTGATGAGGTCTTTTGAAAATCATATATACATGTTTATAGTAGTTTTCTTTGTTAAACAATAATAAGTTGTTCTGCTGCAAATAATTACTTAACCCCAGCTTTTGTACAAACTTGGTTTGAGTGCCCCATGATCGTTTCAGGGATGTTGAGCCAGTGGTGAGACACCCCAATTTCCGCCTGTTTGCCTGCATGAACCCCGCTACAGACGTGGGCAAGAAGGATCTGTCCCCTGGCATCAGAAATAGGTAAAGCCCCTTACAAAAGTAGGCATGCTAAAACAATTAGCTGTTCCTTTAACATGCATAAGTTATGCTCCTTTTCCAACTTAGAATTAGTATTGGTGCTATAGGCTTAATTAGCAAAAATATAATTATTATTGGTACTATAGGCTTAATTAGCAAAAATATAATTATTATTGGTACTATAGGCTTAATTAGCAAAAATATACATCTCTGAAACTAAAACATACAGATGTGTCATATATGGTTTGTAACATTATTATACGTTCCCACAACTTGGTTTGTTTCTTCAAATGATGACCCTGGGGACAAAACTGGCCACAACCAGGGGGTCAAATAGTTTATATAGAATTCTATAGAAAGAAACTCAAATAATCTTTTCCTCTAAATCCCCTAGACCAGAGGTTTAATATTTGGTATGTAACATTGAAATGTGTTCTCTACAAACTTTGTTAAAAAAATGCCCATGGATTATGGTGTTAATGTATTATTGCCGCATTTGACATAAGGTTGTATAAGTTACTACGGTGACAAGCTCTAGTATCCTTCTAGTAAACTTCAATTTAACCATATAATAGAACAGTTTTGTTCTTGATCTACAAAATCAGGTGTGTGGAAATCCTTTTTCCAACATTGGTAATGTAACTGTCTGCCAAGTTTCTTTTTCTTGTCTGCTTGTTTTTGGATTAGTATAAGGATAAAAATGATTTGAACGTTTATAATTATATTATTTTAACTCTACAATAAGTTTAACAACTTGGGTTTGTTTATGTGGAAAAAGAATGTTTATTTTTTACGAAAAATGTCTTGCAATGAACTTGTCCATGGACAACAAGTAAAAATAATTAGCCTCACTCTAGGAAAACTAGACTTAACCCTTTGCATGCTGGGAAATTTGTCATCTGCTAAAATGTCGTCTGCTGATTTTCTAAAATTAGCATTTTCTTCGATTTTTTTTCTAAGACCACTATCAGAATAGCAAACAGTTTGGATCCTGATGAGACGCCACGTTCTGTGGCGTCTCATCTGGATCCAAACTGTTTGCAAAGGCCTTCAAAATCCGGTTCCAGCGCTCAAAGGGTTAATGCATTTGTGTAAAGTGTTATCTTAGATTAGCCTGTGTAGTCCTTATAGGCTAATGAGGGATGATGCTTTCCGCCTAAACTGGATTTTGGCACTTTACGCTAATGCATTAAGCCCCATTATCCCCTAATGAGGCTCAAATACATTTCTGCACCTCTGCAAATATTCTGATTCTGCAGATTCACAGAGCTATACGTGGACGAACTCGAAGACAGCCAAGACCTGAAGATCCTTGTGTGCGACTATCTGCGTGGGCTATCTCTCACAGCTGGACAGGTGGACGGCATTGTGAAATTCTACCTGACCATACGAGGCGAGGCCACATGCAGGCTGACTGACGGGACCGGACATCCGCCACATTACAGCTTACGTTCGCTGTGCCGCGCTCTGAAGTTTGCGGCGAAGAATAGTTGTGACTCGATACCGCGATCGTTGTACGAGGTAAGATGGTTTATCATTTGTGATGCGTTTTTTATACATTTACTTTTTAATAGGTTTAAAGGGCATTCTTTTATGATAGGAAGTTTTTTTTTTGTTCATATGTTATTGCATGTCTATCTAAAAAATGTGTAACCGTAGTAAAGGTTGCTGTGCATTTATGTAAACTTTATGTTGGGTGTATTTATTTTCAAAATGATGATAATAAAAGTAATGGTGTCTGTGCAGCCATTATTTATGATTCATGAAGAATCATGAGGTGATGATTTCAATGATATTGTTTATGATGGTATTGATTATAATAATGATGATAATTATTTTTAACTATTATGGTGACATCTAAACTAATAACCTGGACGACATATTATTGTTGATGATATTGATGGTAATTATAAAATTAAAAATACAAATATATTGCTGATAAATGTTGAACCACAAAACTGATTCTTTTATCAAATCATGAGAAGTGCTAAGGCTCATCGCTTAGGCTTTCTAAGCCTTGCTAAATGAACTTGTCTTGAGCTATTTTTATTTTTTTTCGCGCCCAGGGTTTCTGTCTGAGTTTCCTGACCCAGTTAGACCGTTCCTCCCACCCCGTCGTGGAGCAGCTAGTCTCCAAACACGTCCTGGGCAAGGTCAATGTCAAGGCGGTCCTCAAGCAGCCCCTGCCAGCCCCTACTAGGGGCCGCTGTTTGAACTTCGAGGGCTACTGGGTAGGGGTCGGTGACCTGGAACCCTTCACGCCGCAGGACTATATTTTGACACCGTCTGTGCGGGCAAATCTGAGGGACCTTGCTAGGGTTGTCTCTTCTGGGTAGGTTTGTTTGGTTTGAGTTTGTTTTATTTTGTTTTTGGAATTTTAGAGATTTACCAACAGACACAACTTGGAAGAGAGTTTTAAATGAAAGTTAAAGATAAAATGTTAAGTGAGAATTTACAATAAGTTATGTGCATTGAAGTTTATCACCATGCCGCAACCTATATGGATTCCTGACACAACCGTTTGTAGTCTATGAAAGTCTTTACAAGACATATTCATGAGACAATGAACTCTAATTTTATCTCGCCTTTACAGTTCACATGGTTACTTTTTGGGAACGCCTTTTGTCTGTCTAGTGTTGTGCATATTGCGTTGTCCATAAAGTTTTCATTCAAACTACATGTCCTCTTTAATTAATGGTCAGATTTCAACAAAACTTACCAATCATAATATTTGGGTGACCCTCTTTCAAAGTTATTCAAATCATTCCAGTCCGCTGCATTTGTAGATCACCAGAGCTAAACATAGATTTTAAATGAAAACTTTTCAGGGATTTTATGTTTGGTGTGTAGCATTGTACAATAGCCCTCGACTATGTTTGTTCTCATAATGCCCTTGGGATAAAACTTTTCACACATCAGGGTTCAGATAATGTGGGAACACTTTTATAGTAAATAACAGGAGTTTAATATATAATGTGTAACATAGTACAGTCTACTCTCATTATCTCGATATCGGATATCTCAATTTTCTCGATATGTCAAAGTAAGCTCAATGTCCCAACTTTTTTCCTTCTTTATCTATCTTAATAAGCATCGTATATCTCGATTTTTGTTATGTCAAATAATTAGATATCTCGATATAAAAATGTGTCCCGAGTCCCGATTTTACATGTTTTTACTGTGGTTTATCTCGAAGTGCGAATAACTGTCCCAGTGTCGCCAAAGGTGAGAAAAATTGTCATTAATACTTCACCGTCCCGCTTCGCTCGTCTGCTCCCGATTCTGTGCAGTAGGTAATTGATTTGTTAATTGCATCAATGATCTCACGTGTGTAATGTCGTTAGCCATTAACACTTGAGTAAGGCCTGTCATTTTAACTGTCACTTTAACTGCAATTCTTACTGCAATTAATACACAGCCTGCCAAAAGACTAATTGTGTTTACAAACAACATTCCAAAATGCATATGTTTGCGTATATAAACCATCACAAAGTTGCGAAATACGCATGTTCAGATGGAAAACCCTCGTCTTGATTGGACGTCAAATGCATCATAACTTTAAAAAGCAACATTACTTGATGTTTACTCNTTGTTCAAATCATGCACCAGAGATCATAACTGGCTATGCCACAGGGTCACATAATTTATGTAACTTATGTAGACATTGATAAATCATTCTCTATAATTACATAATGACTAAAATACTTAACCCTTTTGTTGAAAAATCACTACAAATACTAAATCTTTTGTTAAGGTATCATGGACAATCCTTTTTTGTTGTTGTTAAAGAATAACTAAATAACCTGATTCGTAGAATAATATAAACAACAAAACTAAATAATCTGATTTGTTTAATAGTAAAAGAAAAAAACTAGTTCTTTTTACTCATAAATATTTTTTTTCTTTCGTGTTCTAGGCAACACCCCGTCCTTCTACAGGGAGAGACGTCCGTTGGTAAAACCAGTCTAATCCGTTGGCTGGCCCAGAGTAGCGGGAACACTTGCGTGCGTGTTAACAACCATGAGCACACAGACCTGCAGGAGTACGTGGGGTGCTACGCAGCTGATGAGAACGGAAAACTGGCCTTTAAAGAAGGTAAACCTCGGAATCAAATTGAATATAGGACATTAAAAAAATACAGAAAAAAATGGACAATTATGTCTCATTTTGTAAATGCTGTTGTTTATATAACTGTCTTGTTTATTCTGTTTTTTGTTTGTTTTTTGGATTGTTGGTGCAATTCTAATGTGTTTAATTTGAAAATATAGACAGAATTTATTATAATATTTGAATAAAAAGTGTTATTTTATGAATATTATTCAATTTCTTATTTATAATCAGTGGACAATTTAATTCAATGATTAATTGCAAAGCATTGTTGTAAGCTTGTAAGGTACTTGCCCTGCCGGACCACAAACTTTTAAAATTGAGTTGCCCAGGCCAATATCTACTCACCCTGGGCTATGGGGCAACCACTTATTTCTATCCTTGTCCAGGTGTCCTGGTTGAGGCCATGAAGCTTGGTCACTGGATCATCCTGGACGAGCTCAACTTGGCCCCTACCGACGTGCTGGAGGCACTCAACCGTCTCCTTGACGACAACAGGGAACTCTTTATCCCGGAGACCCAGGAGACGGTGAAGGCTCATAGCCGCTTCATGCTGTTTGCTACCCAGAATCCTCCTGGCCACTATGGTGGCAGAAAGGTTTGTAGACGCATTTTGAAGGGTTTTTTAATGTGTTTTTTTTCCCATTGTTGTGTGTGTGATTGTGATTGTTGCATTTTTCCTTTAACCCTTTACCACTCTGATATGTATTTTTACCTTTTTTGTAGCCTCTAAGATAATCAAAATGAAATTAAAGACCTTTCTTAATAGATTCATGTTTTAATAGCTTCATTTCCAATCCTAAGATACTGATGAGCAGCAAACAGCATAAAACCTGAACAGGCTGTGGTTTTATGCTGGTTGCATCTATAGTCACTTTGCTTCTGAGTGTAAAAGTGTTAAGTGTCACATGTTTTTGTGCTCTGTCACACTGTTTGGCCATTGGGTCTTTACCATATATAAATGACCAGTTGCTGAATCAAGGTTACTCTTCTGCTGGTGCAGCTGAAGTTTCACTGTTTTTATGCCCCCTTCTTCGAAGAAGAGGGGGTATATTGTTTTTGGCCTGTCTGTCATTCTGTCTGTCTGTCCCAAAACTTTAACCTTGGTCATAACTTTTGCAATATTCAACATAGCAACTTCATTTTTGGCGTGCATGTGCATCTCATGGAGCTGCACATTTGAGTGGTCAAAGGTCAAGGTCGAGGTCATCCTTCAAGGTCAAAGGTAAAAAATATGGGTCAAATTCATAACTTTTGCAATATTCAACATAGCAACTTAATTTTTTGTCGTGCATGTGCATCTCATGGACTTGCACATTTTTTGTGGTTCAAGGTCAAGGTCATCCTTCAAGGTCAAAGGTCAAATATATGGGTCATATTCATAACTTTTTCAATATTCAACATAGCAACTTTATTTTTGGCGTCCATGTGCATCTCATGGAGCTGCACATTTTTAGTGGTCAAAGGTCAAGGTCATCCTTCAAGGTCAAAGGTGAAAAAAAATCAAAGCGGCGCATTAGGGGGCATTGTGTTTCTGACAAACACATCTCTTGTTATATTTGAAATGGATTGTTCTGCATTCCTTTATTGAAACAAATTTAAGTGTTCCGCCTGGTGGCTATAAAATGGTAAAAATTAAGAGCTTCATGTTAATGTGTTTGTTTTACCATAATCATTTCTAGTGCCAAAAGTACAATTCAAATTAAACATTTTGCCACTTATATACTATTCTTTGCTTTGTATGATTTTGCAATACCAGAAAAAAAGAGATCTAAGTTTATAGATGTTTATTTTATAACAATTCTCAATGATCAATACCTGCTTTTAAAACTTGTTAAACATTTCCTTTCAGATGCTATCCAGAGCTTTCAGAAACCGCTTCATCGAGTTGCACTTTGACGAGATCCCTCACAAAGAACTCGAGACGATTCTCCACGAGCGCTCCGAGATCCCTCTCTCGTACGCCAGACGACTCGTAGGCGTGATGTTGGAGCTGCAGACGCGGCGGCGGGGCTCGGGCGTGTTTGCCGGCAAGATGGGCTTCATGACCCTGCGCGACCTTTTTCGCTGGGCGCAGAGGTACCAGTGTCCCGAGCTGGATGACAAGAAGTTCTATAACTGGGACAAGCACCTGGCTGATCAAGGTAATAGGAGTGATGGAAATATGCACAAGTTTAAACCTTTTTATTTCAGCTCAATAGCATTGAAAGCGTACGGTCCATTGAAGGGCTCTTGAGTCTGTTTTCTGGGTATAACCAGTACTTTTGTACTTGTAACTACTTTTCAGTAATTTTGAACTAAGGTTGCTCAGATTCTTGGATTCATGTTTGGTGTAACACTATTTTGGTCTCAAGTAATAAGATGCGTTGTCACACTGCTCATATCAATGATAGCAACATGCCTGTAGATCTTGTAATATACAGCATTAAGCCAATAACGTTTGCTAGGGTATTTATGAGACCACCTTATTAGGATGAAGTCAGTGACATGTTATTTTACATTGTTAGAAAGTTTCTAAAAGATCTGCTGAATAATAAATGTACAACTTCCTGAATGAGTAAATACACTGTGAGTCAAATCTCATTATAAGCCCAAGTAAAATATTGCAATGTCAATGATGAAGAACAACTCATGGATATGTGTAGAAGAACCATATACTCCATTTTGACTTGCCTTTATATTGATATTCGTTGTGGGAACTAACCTTTTAATTGTGAAAAACTATTTAAGAAAGCTCAGTTACTATATCAATCATTTTTGATAAGAAGAACTATTTGAAAGAGGGATGATTATAGCCAGTCCCTCTTAAGTTTCACATTTTTCAACTCCACTTCTCTTTTGTCCTAATATTTATTTATTTTGACTACCATAAATAAGAATTTTATGTTCATATATACTCAAAGCCATAAAACTCGCTTAACCTGTTTCAATTCTTGAAATTACAAGGGTACATGCTACTGGCGGGGCGTGTCCGTAAACCAGAGGAAGCAGAGGTCATTAAAGAGGTCGTCGAGAAACATTTCAAGTGCAAACTCTCCGCTGAGAGTCTGTTCACTCTGAACCAGTCCACTTCTCTTACTTCCAAGTCAACTCTTGAAAGTGTCCTTGACCAATCAGCAGAGGGCTTTCATCACATTGTCTGGACCTCCAGCATGCGAAGATTGGCCGTTCTGATTGGTCAGGCCATCAGATACAAGGAGCCAGTGCTCTTGGTCGGAGAAACTGGGTATGAAACAAATGTACACTGTCACCTTAAAATGTATTTGTTTTCTGCAGTTGTAGATCCATTCCCTCGATGTTCTCTTTTTAAAAAGTTTTTTGCTAGATATTTGTTTTGTTTTGATAGTTCAAGTGTAAAGATTGTTTCAATTGTATATCCATATTAACCCCCATCAGTTTATTATTTGACAACTATGTGATATTTAAAAACTAATGCTTCTTGTATGTTCTGCTTGTTATGCCCCCTTCTTCGAAGAAGAGNCACATCCATGCAAAAAACGTGCTTCCCGGGGACTTCCTGAAAACCTTGCGAAAATGAAAGTGAAATTCTGTTAACAATTAACGGTGCGTTTGCATGTTACTTAATTGTCTGAATTACTTATTTAATTTATCTTTGACTGTAATGTTTCAATTGCATTTCTTGCAGTCAATATTTAAATGCATAATAATAAATATCAACATAGAAAACTGTGAATCTGCAACTGCAAACAAAAGCCCTCCCGCGAAAGCAATTAAAAAAAACGACAAATGTAATTGCTCCACACAGTGTTGCATTCATTTATCCGAAAAAAATACTCAAAATAACAAACTGTGAAACTGCAACTACTTTAAGTTTTAATAAGTTAAATCAAAGAATCAATTAAAATCAATTAAACACCGACAAATGTAATTGCTTCAGCGTAAATCTAGGTTTCTGCGATACACAAATGTACATGTAGATCTAGGTGTATATTTTTGCACTCGATCCGCCGCGAGCGTATGCGGCGGATTTATTGCTCGAAAGTACGCGAGGTAGCGCGGATCGATGCCGCGTGACTCGTCGATACGCCGCGTGATTCCGTCGAGTACTAAAATTACTGGCTGCGGCGTAGCCGCGGACTTTGCTGGTTCCGCGTGGGCTGTACTGTAAAACATCCATTGTATTATTTTGTCCAAAGTTATGCCCCTCAGGACGTTTCCTTTTATCTGAATATACAGTGCAATATTGTGACAAAAAAAACCTTTGGGGAGCATCACCCGTCTCCGACGGTTTCTTGTTTTACATTGTTAGAAAGTTTCTAAAAGGTCTGCTGAATAATAAATGTACAACTTCCTGAATGAGTAAATACACTGTGAGTCAAATCTCATTATAAGTAAAAGTAAAATATTGCAATGTCATTGATGAAGAACAACTCATGGATATGTGTTGAAGAACCATATACTCCATTTTGACTTGCCTTTATATTGATATTACATTAATCGTTGTGGGAACTCACCTTTTAATTATGAAAAACTGTTAAAGAAAGCTCAGTTACTATATCAATCATTTTTGATAACAAGAAGTATTTGAAAGTATTTGTCCTAATATTTATTTATTTTGACTACCATAAATAAGAATATTATGTTCATATATACTCAAAGCCATACAACTCGCTTAACCTGTTTCAATTCTTGAAATTACAAGGGTACATGCTACTGGCGGGGCGTGTCCGTAAACCAGAGGAAGCAGAGGTCATTAAAGAGGTCGTCGAGAAACATTTCAAGTGCAAACTCTCCGCTGAGAGTCCGTTCACTCTGAACCAGTCCACTTCTCTTACTTCCAAGTCAACTCTTGAAAGTGTCCTTGACCAATCAGCAGAGGGCTTTCATCACATTGTCTGGACCTCCAGCATGCGAAGATTGGCCGTTCTGATTGGTCAGGCCATCAGATACAAGGAGCCAGTGCTCTTGGTCGGAGAAACTGGGTATGAAACAAATGTACACTGTCACCTTAAAATGTATTTGTTTTCTGCAGTTGTAGATCCATTCCCTCGATGTTCTCTTTTTAAAAAGTTTTTTGCTAGATATTTGTTTTGTTTTGATAGTTCAAGTGTAAAGATTGTTTCAATTGTATATCCATATTAACCCCCATCAGTTTATTATTTGACAACTATGTGATATTTAAAAACTAATGCTTCTTGTATGTTCTGCTTGTTATGCCCCCTTCTTCGAAGAAGAGAGGGTATGTTGTTTTTGGCCTGTCTGTCATTCTGTCTGTCATTCTGTCCCGAAACTTTAACCTTGGTTAAAGTTTGATAACTTTTGCAATATTGAAGATAGCAACTTCATATTTGGCATGCATGTGTTATCTCATGGAGCTGCACATTTTGAGTGGTGAAAAGTCAAGGTCAATGTCATCCTTCAAGGTCAAAGGTCAATTATCATGGTATGTTTCTGTCCCAAAACTTAAAGTTTGGTCATATCTTTTGAAATATTGAAGATAGCAACTTGATAATTGGCCTGCATGTGTGTCTTATGGAGCTGCACATTATGAGTGGTGAAAGGTCAAGGTCATCCTTCAAGGTCAAAGGTAAAAAAAAAAAGGCGCAGTAATGGGCATTTTGTTTTTGACAAACACAGCTCTTGTTCCTTATAATTTTATTAGTGATTTTTATTTTGCTTTCTTGTGAGATTTTTATTTTCAGTATTAATTTTGATCAATTATAAAAGTGCATCATCAATAAGTGCTGTTATTTTTTTAATCCATATTTTCCCTTGATCTTTACAAAAATGGGGCCAACAAGAACCAAACAAGTAGCCCATTCTGGAGAGCTATTGTAAAATGTTGAATATTTTTTCCACATCCTCCTGGTACTATAGTTGACCTCGGACTTGAGCAAAGTCCGCAGGTTTCATAGCGTACCTATAGCAACTGGGTTGTAACCGACAGGCAGTATGAGAGACACTGATGTCTGAGCGATGCATCCCAACATTGGCTTTCATGTGTAATTTTTTGTGATATGCATTGTGGTTTTATTTCTGAACAAAACTAAATGAATATTTCATACCTTAGTTTTTTAATTTACATGCTTGATTTATTATTGGATTATTACTGAACATATTGCTTATAATATGCTTCTTAATCTGTACTAAATGTCAAACAAATTACATAATTTCCAATGTTGTTTTGGAAGTTTAGTCAATATTAGGACATAATGATTAGATTTACCATTTCTGTCTGTCAGAAACTCAATGTACAAAAGCTGTTTGGATAAAAAAAAGTATACCCAAAAAACAAAAATTTGGAAGATTTAAAGGAGGAAGTGTGATATAAGCTGCACTCTGGGAGCATGAACAAGGCATGATGCATGTGCCAAAGCTCACATTTATGTATACTGTAATTTCTAAAGTAAGTTTTGAAAAACTTAAAAATAATAATTTGTTTTTTTGTGTACGAAAATTTAGATACAAAAAATATTCCAAAAATACAGGTGTCTGAAAATATTGAGGTGTCGCCAGATAAGCTCAACAGGGTAGAATTCTGGTCAAATAGCATTGTAAAATAAACTGTCTGAAAATTGAGAGTCATAAATTATGGACGAAAACCTGTATGTTCGAAAATTTAGAGTCACGAAAACTAATTATTTTAGCTAAAAAAGAGGGTGTCAGAAAATTTAGAATGTCCGAAAACTTAGAGTAATTACGGTACTTTAAGATGTGGAAAGACGACCATGTGTCAGCTGTATGCAGCGATCTACAAGACCGGTCTACACAGCGTGAACTGTCACCTCCACACAGAGAGTGCAGACTTCCTGGGAGGGCTGAGACCCGTCAGGTCACATGACGTAAGCTTGTTACGTTCCTTTATTGTCCAAGTATATATATATTCATTTGTCGCCATGGCGTTGTTAATATGGTGTCCGCCTAGCAACCAAGAGGTGACGGGTTCGATCCTCACTGTGGGAACACTCTTTAGATCTCCCTCAAAGACATCAAATACTGGTTCTACCCAGGAAATGGACTGGAGAGTGTTTCAATAAGCCTTAGGCTTTCGATGCAATGCAGCTAAAATAAATAGGTTTAAACTAAGTTTATATATTTTACCTTAAATCATTATGCTTCTTCCATAGTAAAAAATATTTCAAGTATCTACAACGTCACTTTGTACTTTCACTTATTTTCATAGGATGAACACAAGGACAAGCTGTTTGAATGGGTGGACGGCCCATTGGTTCAGGCCATGAAAGGCGGCGCCATGTTTCTGGTGGACGAAATCTCATTGGCAGACGACAGTGTGCTGGAAAGGTTGAACAGTGTGCTGGAACCGGAGCGGACGATCCTATTGGCTGAGAAAGGGGGCGGAGATGGGGCAGCTAATCAGGTGGAACAGGTGGTTGCTAAGGACGGCTTCCAGGTGTTTGCCACTATGAATCCTGGTGGAGACTTCGGGAAGAAAGAGGTTGGTTATTGATTTGTATGGATGGGTTTGTGTTATAGCTCTACCTTTTGAATTGAAAATATTAGGTATTTAGATGATGGCTTTGTTAGGAAAGAGTTAAAGATTCAGGGTTGCTGCGTTGACAAGCATTGTCAAATGTATGAGTAGGGTTTCAAGAAATGTAAGGAAAGAATTAGTTTTCCATGTTTGTGGAAATGCATTTTATGTTTGCTTTAAATAAAAAGAAATGCTGAAATATATTTGTTCAGATTGTCCTGTTTTTAGTATGAATGCTATTTAGAAGTCATTTATATGCCCTGTATTAACATATTACATGTATTGATTAAAATAACTAACTTTAAGCCCAGTTTTCCCAAAAAGGGGCTCATTTGTTCCCTTTTCAAACCCAACACTTCAGCTCTCGCCAGCGTTACGGAACAGGTTCACAGAGATCTGGTGTCCGCCTAGCAACAAGCGCCAGGACCTGCTGGACATCATTGAGCACAACTTGCATTCTGGGATACACCTAGGCAACCAGGAGGATGGTACCAGCGGGATAGGGCGAGCTGTCATGGACTTTGTGGAGTGGTTCGGGAATAATGAGCTCGGGAAGAGGTAATGAGATTTGCAAGACGTCACCTTGTTTCTATAACTAATTACCACATTTACAAGTATTTAGGTTTAAGATATAGAATCATGAGAAAATAATGTTATAATTCAAAATTTGTCCAAAACATGGCATCTTGTCATAAAATTGCGACCAACAGACGGTGTCATAGGTAGTGGTATCTTCAATGATGGTTTCTTTTATAGGCATAGAAAGGCATAGGGATATAGAATAAGTAGGCATCATTCTGTGTGTGCATGTGTCTGTCTGTTACACACTTCTTTGTGTAAGTCATGCAATTTGTTTGAGATTTTTATGTCCCCTTTTTTAAAAAAGGGGGTATATTGTTTTTGGCCTGTCTGTCTGGCAGTGTCTGCCATTGTGTGTGTCTGTCTTTCTGTGTGTCTTTCCCAAAACTTTAACCTAGGTTTAACTTTGGTCATAACTTTTGCAATATTGATCATAGCAACTTGATATTTGGGATGCATGTGTGTCTCATGGAGCTGCACATTTTGAGTGGTGAAAGGTCAAGGTCATCCTTCAAGGTCAAAGGTAAAAANAAAAAAAAAAAAAAAAAAAAAATCAAAGCGGTGCAGTAGGGGGCATTTTGTTTCTGACAAACACATCCCTTGTTTATTAAACCTTCACAGAATAAATGCCACAGAACATTTTGTCAATGTGTCACTTTTGTGGTATTCCCTTTGTTTAATATTTCACATAAAAGCTGCTGTGCGCAACTCATCCAACATTTGGCATGAGATGGTTGTCAATTTAAAAAACAAAAATTATCTGCGAGTTTTACGGTGTATATTGTCAAGTTTTGGCTTTTTCAGCATTGTTTAACATTTTAAAGCTTCTGTTCGTAATGACTTTGTGTAACTTGCGAATTGGCATGCATTGTACAGCAAATACTTCATGAGATTGTGCGATTGAAGTGATTACAAATTTGACCTGTAAATTGTTGTTGTTGTATTTTGCCAAACAAATACTTATAAATTGAGAATAGATGTGTTTTCAATATTATATTTACTAGGGTTATTTTTTTGGAGACCTTGTGTTGGGAATTTTAGGCAGTTATTTGAGAAATTGGAAATGCAGCGCCAAATTTGACACAAAAAACACTCTGTCGTCTAATTATCCAGGTGTACAGTGAGTATCAGAGACATATTGACCTGGGTTCAGTTCATCAACACTGTCTCCAGGAAGGTCAGCTCTGCGGTTGCCATGGAAACAGATGATGTGACCTTGAACCAACTTGACCCTGCTGTGGCCTATATACATGGGGCTTGTTTGGTGTTTCTGGACGGTCTAGGGGCAGGTAATCAGAGAAATTTTGTTAAAATTGGCTGCAGTTGTTGAAAAATATATAAAAAGGATGAACATTTAACAAACTGAATAAAAATGTTGTCCAGAACTAACTTAAAACAAAAACATTTCAAACGTATCATGTATCAGAGACCAGTTTTATATTTACTGGTGTGAAAATATTTTCTTTCTTCTTGTCAGATGTTGGTATCACTGAAATATTTTGAATGTCTTGAAGATTTTTACTCTCTTTCTTAAATCTTTTAAAGTATGAAAATCCAGCTGGCATCACACACAAAAAAATTACTAGCATCCACGTCTAATGGCTTTTTGCAGGCACAACCAGTCAAGGAAAAGATGCTGTTGTCGGTCAGTTACGAGCAACCAGTCTGGCGTTCCTGATACGCCAGGTGAACTCTCTGACCCGACAAGAGTATGACCTCAATGACCTTGGTCTCCTTGACGACAGCCACATGACGAAACAGGCTGTCATGGAAACGGAGGGAGACTTTGGCATACCACCGTTTAGAGTTCAGAAAGGTTAGCTAAGAAGTGTTTATTTTGTCTGGTCTGTTTTAAAAGAAATAGTCAGTAGCATGTATTATCAAAGACCATACTACAAATTTAACTTGTGACTGAATTTTGTAATTTTTATGTCCCCCAGTCTATACTGGGGGACATATTGTTTTTGCCCTGTCTGTTTGTTGGTTGGTTTGTTTGTTTGCACAAACCTTAACATTTGCCAAAACTTTTGCAATATTGAAGATAGCAACTTGATATTTGGCATGCATGTGTATCTCATGGAGCTGCACATTTTGAGTGGTGAAAGGTCAAGGTCATCCTTCAAGGTCAAAGGTCAAATATGTGGGTCAAAATCGCTTATAAGGGGACATAGTGTTTCTGACAAACACATACCTTGTTAAACATTGCCTTTATGTGCAGAATTTTTCTGAAATGAATGATATATGAAAGAAACCAATGAAATTAATAAAATTTCTGAAATTGAAGAAAACTCAGATTGTAATGTTAACAAGCTGTACAATGGTAAGTCAGATGGGGTCCGAGGAACGCATCTCTATGTTGTAAATCTTAAAAACTATTCAATCATTAAATTGAATATACAAAAAATAAAAGAAGGATTGGAACCATGACATCTTAGGAGGGAATATCACCCTTAATGATGAAGTCACATATCAAGTCTTTTGCTGTCAGTTACTATTTTATGTTGGCAATTTTTGTTCACTGACTCTTGTGAACTGTTGATGCCATTTTTGTGATTATTTTTTATAGTTTGCACTCATAAACAAGCTTCCAATATACTACTGGAACAGGCAGAACACCCTTATCTACGCAAGAAGCATAAACAATATTTATAAAGTTTTCTTTTCTTTTCATTTTAATTAGGGATGGCATCGAATACCTATATCGGTATTCAAATATTCGCAAATCCATTCAATCGAATATATTCGCATAAAACGGCTGGATTGATTTAACTTCTATTACAAAGTTTCGTATCCAACAGGGATATTAAATATTAATTGACACAGTCAAACAATTGAAATACAATTGTTGTGTTGAGAAATAGAAAGAAAATGTAGCTTACTTGTAAAAACAAACTTTGAAAAAGCCTATTTAGGCAAAATATATCAGAAAAGAGTGAAACTTGTTCTGTGTTTACTTCTATTGTTTTGTAAGTTATATCCGTTTGCTGAATACGAGGCTGTTTATTAACGTTGCTATCGAATAATTGACATCTTGCCTGGACGATGATCGCTCTGCCCACTTAATCACGTGGCCTAGCAGATAAGAAACCTAGACAAGTTAACACCAAATTGGCTTCTTTTCCTATATAATGCATATAGATTGCGCGATATCTGGATGATTTTTATGGACCTTTTCACATCATACATCACTTGTCAAAGGGGTTTGTGTCATTTATTTATTCTGCAAAATGCAAAAAAATATTAGTTTGTATCGAGGATCGCCTATTTATAACGGGTTTTTCGGTACATTAAACACCCTCTAAAACGCTTGCGCGCTTACCGAAATCGAACCTGTTACTACGTGAAATGGTGGTATTAGCAATAAATTAACACTTCTACACTGTTGTTTACCCATGTTATTTACTAACATATTAACGAAACATTTTCCCGCATGTATTTGACACGAAATAGCGCTTAATAGCTGGCATTTCGGTGAAGTTTTACGCGCTTTCTGACGCCGAGTGGGTACCTAAATCCCACATGTTATAACGTATAAAAGTGATATTAATAATATTAAACATTGCTTATGGAACATTTATAAATCACTATAATTGAAAGTGCAAAACAACCAAATCACTGTGGTCATTGTCTGATATAAATTAGCATTGTATGAAGGGGATTTCGGTCAGGCTAGTTAATAAAGCTGCCAGTGTCAGCGCAGGTACTGACTTCCCCCAAGTAACCGCGTTAAATGGTTATATTAGTAATAAAAACTCTTATAGAATGGCATTTATCGATACGTTCTCATTAAAATAGTATCATAAAATGGTTTTCACTTGTTTCTGACATATAACAAAACACGATTTATAACGCGGATTTCGTTAAGTTTCGCAAAATGGGTACCAATATTTCCTATTATTCTACATACACACGTGCAATAATTCATACTTAATAATGTTAATATGACATTTCCAGTTTTTGAAAAAACTTAATGTTCTATAACTTTAAGGGGGATCTCGGTATTTCTACACATTGAAGCTTCCACTCGCATTTGTCAAGACCGCATTTCCGCGGTGGAAATGGTATTATGAATTTAATTAATCTAACTTATCTTTCTGGATACCGAATGTCCGAGTTACATAAACCATATTAACACCGTTTTAAAATATTTAATTACCTTTTTTTTTCGAACAAAATAAACGAAACTCGTTGGAAAAAATGAGAACTAGGCATTCGATATCCAAGTGTGGATTAAAAGCGTTAATTAGTGACACCACATGTCTGCACACGTGTAGATACCGTTATTTAGATAAGATATCACGTGTCACCTTCAAATAACATGTATAATGACAATCAAGTGCATTACTTTAAGAGTAATAAAACACAGCATGCATTAGGCTTCATGCTGAGTTTTATTACTCTTAAAGTAATGCAGATGAACCTTGCTTTTATTACACACATAATAACTGATAAAACTATATAAAAAACACCAACTATTATGTGATGATCAGATCGATAACATAAACTATTTAAATCTGCTAATATATTCGATATTAACATATTGTAATTGTCGTTGACAGTGTTGACGTTCAGTTGTTCGTGGATACGACCACGTGCATTTTTCCAATTTTTTTTACACTTCTCGAAATCCTTTTTCGGCTTTGGAAACGGTATAAGTACAATGTCAACAACTAATTTTTCTGGATATCGATTGCCCGAGTAACACAATCCTAATTGACACCGTTGAGCTATATTAAATATACGTTTTTAAAGAGGAAAACAAACAAAACTCGTTGAAAAATGTGAATATCTACATTCAGCGTGTCTAGAAAATGTGTCTGGTAACTGAAGCGCCGGATTAATCGATTGCTGATTGGTCGATCGATATTTAGATAAGGATTTGATTGACAGTTGGCGATATGTCAATTGTATCGCTGTCGGCTAATACTATGACCGATACTGTAATCGGGCACAAATAGAATTTTATTTGAATTTTTTAAAGTAACGATAGCATGTACTTTTATATAAAGAAACATTTTAATAAGGCATGCAAAGTACACCATATATTCAACAACAAATATATTGAAAAACATCCTGTCATAGAATTTTTTTTTTTTTTGAAATTTTAAAATAAAGATATCATGTACGTTTATAAAAAGAAACATTTTAATGTCTGTTAAAACTGTGATCACAGAAACTAAATTATTATTCGCCAGTCAATTGAAGCCCTTTATTGGCACCTAATTGACAAACAACAGTTCGGGCCCTTTCTTAGAGTGTGTATATTGCATTGCGCAATTTGAGTTATTCACACATTTTAATGGCTTTCATACTGTGATCACAGAAACTTAATTATTATTCGCCAGTCAATTGAAGCAGTTAATTGACACCCCATTGACAAACAACAGTTCGGGGCCTTTCTTAGAGTGTGTATATTGCATTGCGCAATCAACGCTGATACTGGCCGCGTTATCAGTTTGACACGAAGAACCTCACTTCAAACACGTTTATCCCAAATGATTTCGGGTGCCAATTAGTAAGCAGCTTGCGGGTCATTAAATATAAGGGCAATTACGTTTGAAAAAAATTAATGCGAATATCAATTCTGTTATTTCGAATACTGGCCATTCAATCGAATATTCGAATAATTTTGCCATCACTAATTTTAATACATAAAAATTTAATAAATTACATTGTCAACCATACCTGGTAACTATTCTCTTCAGGTGACAAGAAATCCCATGACAACGCTCGGTACGCCCTTGAAGCCCCGGGCACGTGCAGGAACGCACAGCGGGTGTTACGGGCCCTACAGTTGCCCCGCCCCCTGCTGTTGGAGGGCAGCCCTGGGGTGGGGAAGACCAGTCTGGTGACTGCCATTGCCAAGGCGTCGGGGCGTGACCTCATCAGAATAAACCTCTCTGAACAGACTGTGAGTGGTATAGTTTCCAACTTGGGAACATGTGAAATACAAGCAAATGGCTTTTTGGGATATGATGGATGTGATATGATATATAGAACCAAACTTATCTAAATACATAATGGAATAGTACATAACAGTTGTTTCCTTTTTTTATGCCCTCGGTAGGGTGGCATATAGCAGTTGAAATGTCAGTCCGACCGTCTGTCAGTCTGTGCGTCCATCCGAAAACTTTAACGTTGGCCATAACTTTTGCATTATTGACGATAGAAACTTGATATTTGGCATGCATGTGTATCTCATGGATCTGCACATTTTGAGTGGTGAAAGGTCAAGGTCATCCTTCAAGGTCAAAGGTAAAAATAAAATAAAAAATAAAATATATATTTTCAAAGCGGCGCATTAGGGGACATTGTGTTTCTGACAAACACATCTCTTGTTTTAGCTCACATGAGCACAACATGCTCATGGTAAGCTTTTGTGATCACCTTTTGTTTGTTCCTAGTTTATCATCCGTTGTCAACACTTACCTTGTAAACACTCTAGAAGCTGCATTAATTGCAGAATCTTCATGAATCGTCATGAAACTTGATCAAAACATTTGTCAGCATGATATATTGGCTGAGTTTAAAATTGGGTAAAAAAATAGGTCACGTAAGGTTCAATTCAAGAAAAATCTTTTTGACACTCTAGAAGTCTTTTTTTCCCAATCTTTTATAAACTTGCGCAGAACATTTTCTATAATAAGATTTCGAAAGTTTTGAAAATGGTTCTGGTCCTTTTAAAAACATGGCCACCAGTTGGCTGAAAAGTTTTACAAATATATGGCTCAAGGGATCATTGTGATAATTATAATGATCATTTGTCTTATGTTCATGAAACATGCCGAGAACCTTTGTTTTAATGATATCTGGTCTGAGTTGGAAAATGAGATGTCGCTTGTTGCCATTCTGTGTAGACTGTTGATTAGATATTGAAAAGAGCTGTGTGATTTTCCGTAAAATTTCAACATCAAACCTGTGGTGTTGAACTTGAGACAGACATGTAGATTCTGTAGTTCTATACTAATTCCCCTTTCAGGATGTGACGGACCTGTTTGGGGCTGACCTGCCGGTAGAGGGGGCAGAGGGAGGCAGGTTTGCCTGGAGGGATGGGCCCCTGTTGCAGGCCCTGAAAGCTGGCAGCTGGGTCGTTCTGGATGAGGTGAGAACTGAAGAGGTTTTATTCTGCTATTCATTCTATATATGAGCCGCGGCTCTGGGAATACCAGGTTAAATGCATGTGCGTAAGGTGTTGTCCCAGATTAGCCTGTGCGGATCCCTGATTAGCCTGTGCAGTCCGCACAGGCTAATCAGGGACGGCACTTTCCGCCTTTACTGGATTTTGTTTTTTTAGAAGAGACTTACTTTAAAGGAAAAATTGCATTAAAAGCGGAAATTGTCCCTGATTAGGCTGTGGGGATTGTGCAGGCTAATCTGGGACAACACTTTAAGCACATGCATTTAGCCAAGTTTTCACAGAGAGAGGCTCATATCTTAGCTGAGTCTTTGATGATCAACCAAATTGCCCTTTGGACTTTCAGTGGGTTTTTTTCATTTAAATTTGGGTCCGGTATTCGGCCCCATTCCCAATGGAAAAAGGTATAAATTTTTTCCCAAATGGGACCTTAAAATTCCCAACTGAAGGTTTCCAAAAAAAAATGTTTAAATTGTTTTGTTTACGGTTCATTTCAACATTGAGTTCATCTCCCATCCAGCTCTATAAGTTAAACCTTGGTAAATTTAACATTGAAAACACTTAATTCTCAATTTTGATGCTTTGTTTACAAAACAAGAACAACATTAATTTCCCATTTTGGTCAAAACTGTGCGATTTTCCCCATTCCCAAAATGGCGAGAAAAAACACTGACTTTAGAGTTATTACTCGAGAGTGATCTCAGATTTTCCTTGGAATAGTTTCTGCTCTTTTAGTATTTTATTCTATTTTCACTTGAATTTATATTAAATCTCAATAAGGGAATAACCGTTGTAATATTAACAACTTTTCTGTAAACATCATTTATTTCTAAAATCATTTGATCTATCTTAATACAGTTGTTGTTTTTATGCCCCCGGTAGGGTGGCATATAGCAGTTGAACTGTCAGTCCGTCCGTCTGTCTGTCCGTCAGTCTGTGCGTCTGTCCGAAAACTTTAACGTTGATCATAACTTTTGCAATATTGAAGATAGCAACTTGATATTTGGCATGCATGTGTATCTCATGAAGCTGCACATTTTGAGTAGTGAAAGGTCAAGGTCATCCTTCAAGGTCAAAGGTCATTTTTTAAATTTATTTATTATTATTTTATTTTTTTCAAAGCGGCGCAGTAGGGGGCATTGTGTTTCTGACAAACACATCTCTTGTTTTTATTTCAAGACTAACTTTTATAACCAACTCTTCCCTGACCGCTGCTCTGTTGTTTTCCTCTGATGTTATTCCACTAGTTATTGGCGTTGCACTGAAGTGCGGGGACTAGTATGTTATATGTTTTTTTTTCGCTTATGGGAGGAGAAGTTATTTTACGGATCAATGTATATATTTTTGTTGTCAGAATATCTTGCATAGTGGTGATTTTTTGTGTAAATAACTATTAATTAGTGTAAATTAGTACTGCATTTGTGCCTATTACATTTACTACAACATTTATTGCCAATAATGCAAAGCTAATTCTTTAAATTAATAACTGATCACAGGGACTGGGCAATAATAAAAGATCACAGGGACTGGGCAAATACGCGAACCGGTGAAACTTTCTGGTTTTGTATAAAAATGAAACATAATCAAAATATATTTATTTTGTGGTTTTTCTTACAATAGCGCAGACTTTGCTGTTCCAGTTTTGGTTAACGCATATTTTCTTCAATTTTACAAGACGACAGCGATTACACGGTTTATTGCTTTATCATTATGTACACACCGGTCTTACTGACAATAACGTAGTGACGTCACCATCTATGTATAGAATGATTGCTTTATTGATAACCGTTACACTACAGTCACTTATTAATATCTTAGTTAGAAGGTGATTTTTCAAGCGGTTCCGTAGTGTAGTGGTTGCACGCTCGCTTCACATGTGAGAGGTCCAAGGTTTGAGCCCCAGTAGAAACAAATTATTATCCCCACACTTTTTGGGGATATTGTGGTTATCTCCGCCGTCCATCCGTCTGTCTGTCTCTCTGTCTGTCTGTCTGTCTGTCCGCCCTGGCCAATATCTCCTCCTACACTATAAGCACTAGAACCTTGAAACTTACACACATGGTAGCTATGAGCATATGTGCGACCCTGCACTATTTGGAATTTTGATCTGACCCCTGGGTCAAAAGTTATGGGGGTTGGGGTGGGGCCGGGTTAGAAATGATCACTCATTTTGTAAGGTTATTTTACATTTACTTCTTTATTTCTACACCGATTCACTTCAAATTGATACTGGACCTCTCTTATGACAATACGGTCAATCTCAACCATGCATGGCCCCATTCCCAACCCTGGGGCGCCCCGCCCACATAGGCCACACCCACCAAAAATTGCCATTTACTATAATTTCTTCATTTCTACACGGATTCACTTCAAATTGATACTGA
>VMBQ01005083.1:0-34918 GCA_007657795.1 Dreissena rostriformis | reverse complement strand
ACTCATTTTTTCACAATTTTGAAAAGTTCGCAACTCATTTTTTCACAAAGTAAGCGGGCCAGGGCCGCTTCACAAAGTCAGGAAAAAAAGCCCTGCCATTTATTACAAATCCTTCAGTTTATTTAAAATGTTTATTACAAACTTGCTCACTATAATAATATATTCCTTATTATACCCCCATTACCATTGGTATTGGGGGCTATATAGGAGTCACTTAATCGGTCGGTCTGTCGTTTGGTCTGTCCTGAAAATTTCATCCGATCTTCACCAAACTTGGTCAGAAGTTGTATCTAGATGATGTCTAGGTCAAGTTTGAATATGGGTCATGCCGGGTCAAAAACTAGGTCACGGGGTCACTTAGTGCGTTTAAAACCGAAAGTTTGTCCTGACCATAACTATGTCATTTATCGTTAGATTTTTAAATGACTTGGTTCGTTCGTTCACCATCATTGGACGGTGTGTCATGCGAAAGAAGTATGTCGATATCTCTAAGGTCAAGGTCACACTTTGACTTTGAGTTCAAAGGTAAAAAATGGCCATAAATGAACTTGTCCGGGCCATAACTATGTCATTCATTGTGAGTACATTTGTTCACAATCATTGGACAGTTTGTCATGCGTAAGAATTACGTCGAAATCTCCAAGGTCAAGGTCACACTTTGAGTTCAAAGGTCAAAAATGGCCATAAATGATCTTGTCCGGGCCATAACTATGTCATTCATTGTGAGATTTTAAAATTACTCTGTACATTTGTTCACAATCATTGGATGTTGTGTCATGCAAAAGAATAACGTCAATATCTCTAAGGTCAAGGTCATACTTGGAGTTCAAAAGTCAAAAACGGCCATAAATGAGTTTGGGCCATAACTATGTCATTCATTGTGAGATTTTAAAATGACTCTGTACATTAATTTTGTTCACAGTCATTGGACGGCGTGTCATGCGAAAGAATTCAAAGGTTCAAAGGTCAAAATGGCCATTAATGATAATGGCATAATAATTCTTAAAAATCTCCATAAATTAGCTTCTCTTGTTTTGTGAAGACAGCATACAAAATATTCTGTGTCAATGCAGCATGTGGGGGTATACGTCATGTCTGTGACAAAGCTCTAGTTGCAACTTGCTTAAAAATGTGAAGCTATACAGCGTCCGAGGTGGGGCGACAAGGTGTTTTGTCAACCCCTTGCCAGCAAGAGTTATGATGGACTGTGGACCATGTTACATACACTTTGCTACATATTACAAAGTTCTTTATTGTGGCTGGGAGGTTTTTGCCACTTTAGTGACCAGCATGCTTTATGACTCACTGTGGACCATGTTACATACAACTTGCTTTATATTACAACATGCATTATTGTGGCTGGGAGGTATTTATCACTTCAGTGACCAGCATTAGTTATATAAGAGCTCCGTTGTGGGGAAACGAGGCTTAATTAATGTTCAGAAAGTGTCATCCCAGATTAACCTGTGCAGTCAGCACAGGCTAATCAGGGACAACGCTTTCTGCTTTTATGGATTTTTTGTTAAAAGGGAGTCTTTTCTAAAAAAAAATCTAGACAAAAAGTGTTATCCTGGAGTAGCCTGTGTCTGGGATGACACTTTAAGCACTTGCCTTAAGCCCAGTTTTCTCAGAACTCAGCCTGACTGTGGACCATGTTTTGACTGACTACGGATCATTTTACAGCTGAACCTCGCGTCCCAGTCCGTACTGGAGGGACTCAACGCCTGCCTCGACCATCGTGCCGAGGTTTACGTCCCCGAGCTTGGGAAGACGTTCCACATACAGCATGAGAAGACACGCCTGTTTGCCTGTCAGAACCCTCTTAACCAGGGCGGGGGCAGGAAAGGGCTGCCGAGGTCCTTTTTGAACAGGTTTACACAGGTATGATTTGCTGCCGTTGGGTTTTATTTTTCGGGTCATGCTCTTCAGTATAAGGTACATTAGTCTACTACAGTATATAGGATAAAAAAAATTGTATCTGATTAATAAAACTCTTTATGATATTCCTTCTTAAGAGTGTTCTTTTTTCAGGTGAAGCTTTTGCATATCACAGTAGTCTTTCTTAGTATTTAATATTAAGAGCAATACAAATTATATCTGATTAATTGGTTAAAAGCCTTATTCTTCATTGTTTCTCCCAGAAAGGTGTACACAGAGCCTCTGACTGATGCAGATCTGATGTTCATTGTCATACTCAGATCCTAGAGAAGCTTTATTCCCTATATTTCACACATTTTCCTTATTTTCTCTCTCATTGTAGGTGTACATAGAACCTCTAACGGAGGCTGATCTCATGTTCATTGCCAGTACGATGTACGCAGACGTTCCAAAGGAAATGCTTCAGCACATGGTCCTCTTCATAAAAAAGGTAGGTTATACGATCTCAGTTGTCAAGCCGTAACAGGGCGTTTCATTTTGGAGCTATCAAAGGTTCAAGTTTCGCACTTGGATTGTTCAACATTAAATTTGTCACAAAAATTTAATCTGGCTAGCCCTTAATTAAAAGGGATGACCCTATAGTGAACAGACATTTTACTTACAGTTCACTCTGGATTACAATTTGATTGTTGGGTTTAGCCACAGTCTTAAAACACAGTTCATTACTTGGGTTAAACAAAAGCAAAGATTGCTTCGAAAAAGTTCTGTCTGCAGTGGTAAACTTATTTTGAATCCTTTTACATTAAAGTCACTAAATTGCATAAAGATAAACTTTGGATTAGTTTATCAATTGATAGATTACCATAATATCTTTTTTTCTTAAGTTAATTTGCTGAAGTTAATGTTGTATAATTTGTATGCTTCCTTCTTCGAAGAAGAGTGGGTATATTGTTTTTGGCCTGTGTGTCTGTCATTGTATGTGTCTGTCTGTCCCAAAACTTTAACCTTGGTCATAACTTTGCAATATTGAAGATAGCAGCTTGATATTTGGCATGCATGTGTATCTCATGGAGCTGCACATTTTGAGTGGTGAAAGGTCAAGGTCATCCTTCAAGGTCAAAGGTCAAATATAAGGGTCAAAATCGCTCAAAAGGGGGCATAGTGTTTGACAAACACATCACTTGTTCTTTCAACTAATGTTGCATGTATGTCCACAGATGTTCGAGGAGACTGGGGCGCAGGGGTCATGGGGTCAGAAAGGAGGACCATGGGAGTTCAACCTGCGTGACATCTTCAGATGGTGTGACCTACTTAGACAGAACCAGGTCAGTTCTCATTGTCAGTGATTTTGGATTTAATGTCCAATAGCGAGTGGGAGTCTGTCTTATTTGTTTAAGGTTCCCTAAGCAGATGTGGTCATTTTTACCTGGTGATTAATAATGATTTATATTCTGTCAGATCTGAATGGTTAGTTATAAACAGTGATTAATATTCTGTAATATCTTAATGGTTAGTGATAAACAGTGATTAATATTATGTTAGATCTGAATGTTTGTGATAAACAATGATTAATATTATGTAAAATCATAATGGTTAGTGATTAATAGTGATTAATATTCAGTAAGATCTAAATGGTTAGTGATAAACAGTGATTGATATATTATGTAAGATCTGAATATTTAGTGATATATAGTTATTAAAATTCTGTAAGATCTGAATGGTACGTGATAAACAGTGATTAATATTATGTAAGATCTGAATGGTAAGTGATAAACAGTAATAAATATTATGTAAGAGCTTAATGGTTAGTGATAAACAGTGATTAATATTCTGTAACATTTGAATTGTGAGTGATAAACAGTGATTAATATTATGTAAGATCTGAATGGTTAGTGCTTAATAGTGATTAATATTATGTTAGATCTGAATGGTAAGTGATAAACAGTGATACATATTCTGTAACATTTGAATGGTTAGTGATAAACAGTGATTACTATTCTGTACCATCTGAATGGTAAGTGATAAACAGTGATTTATATTTTTTAAGATCTGAATGGTTAGTGATTAATACTATGAAAGATCTGAATGGTAAGTGATTAATAGTGATTAATATTATGTAAGATCTACATGGTTAGTGATAAACAGTGATTGATATATTCTGTAAGATATGAATATTGAGTGATATATAGTTATTAAAATTATGTAAGATCTGAATATTTAGTGATTAATAGTGATAAATATTCTGTAAGATCTGAATGGTAAGTGATAAACAGTGACATAAATTATGTTAGATCTGAATGGTAAGTGATAAACAGTGATAAATATTCTGTAAGATCTGAATGGTTAGTGATTAACAGTGATAAATATTCTGTAACATCTGAATGGTAAGTGATAAACAGTGATTAATATTATGTAAGATCTGAATGGTTAGTGATAAATAGTGGTTAATATTCTGTAACATCTGAATGGTAAGTGATAAACAGTGATTTATATTATGTAAGATCTGAATGGTTAGTGATTAATATTATGTAAGATCTGAATGTTAAGTGATTAATAGTGATTAATATTATGTAAGATCTGAATGGTTAGTGATAAACAGTGATTAATATTATGTAAGATCTGAATGGTTAGTGATAAATAGTGATGAATATTATGTAAGATCTGAATGGTTAGTGATTAATAGTAATTAATATTATGTAAGCTCTGAATGGTAAGTGATTAATAGTGATTAATATTATGTAAGATCTGAATGGTTAGTGATAAATAGTGATTAATATTCTGTAAGATCTTAATGGGAAGTGATAAAGAGTGATAACTATTCTGTAAGATCTAAATGGTTAGTGATTAACAGTGATTTATATTCTGTAAGATCTGAATGGTCAGTGATTAATAGTGATTAATATTCTGTAAGATCTGAATGTTAAGTGATTAATATTATGTACGATCTGAATGGTAAGTGATTAATAGTGATCAATATTATGTAAGATCTAAATGGTTAGTGATAAACAGTGATTGATATATTCTGTAAGATATGAATATTAAGTGATATATAGTTATTAAAATTATGTAAGATCTGAATATTTAGTGATTGATAGTGATAAATATTCTGTAAGATCTGAATGGTTAGTGATAAACAGTGATTAATATTATGTAAGATATGAATGGTAAGTGATAAAAAGTGATAAATATTCTGTAATATCTGAATGGTTAGTGATTAACAGTGATTAATATTCTGTAACATCTAAATGGTAAGTGATAAACCGTGATTACTATAATGTAAGATCTGAATGGTTAGTGATAAACGGTGATTAATATTCTGTAACATCTGAATGGTAAGTGATAAAAAAGTGATTTATATTATGTAAGATCTGAATGGTTAGTGATAAATAGTGATTAATATTATGTAAGATCTGAATGGTTAGTGATTAATAGTGATTAATATTATGTAAGATCTGAATTGTTAGTGATAAACAGTGGTTAATATTATGTAAGATCTGAATGGTTAGTGATAAAAAGCGATTTATATTATGTAAGATCTGAATGGTTAGTGATTAATAGTAATTAATATTATGTAATATCTGAATGGTGAGTGATTAATAGTGATTAATATTATGTAAGATCTGAATGGTTAGTGATAAATAGTGATTAATATTATGTAAGATCTGAATGGGAAGTGATAAACAGTGATACATATTCTTTAAGAACTGAATGGTTAGTGATAAACAGTGATTAATATTATGTAAGATCTGAATGGTTAGTGATTAATAGTGATTAATATTATGTAAGATCTGAATGGTAAGTGATAAACAGTGATTAATATTATGTAAGATATGAACAGTTAGTGATTAATAGTGATTAATATTATGTAAGATATGAATGGTTAGTGATTAATAGTGATTAATATTATGTAAGATCTGAATGGTTAGTGATTAATAGTGATTAATAGTATGAAAGATCTGAATGGTTAGTGATTAATAGTGATTAATATTATGAAAGATTCGAATTGTTAGTGATACAAATAATGTAATATTCTGTAAGCTCTGAATGGTAAGCTATGTGATTGTATGAGCAGATAGTTTACAAGATTTTAGTACTGGATCATAAAAATCATGATCACCGTTTTTGTAATAAGAAAAACACTTTTTAAAACATAATTGATATATATGAACTCTTAAGAAAACCTCATTAATTTTCAGCGGCCTGAGAATCTTGATGCAGGGGAATACATAAGCTTGGTGTTTGCTGATAGGATGAGGACAACTGCTGATAAGCTTAAGGTGGGGCACATTAACATTTTGTTCAACTTTGTGTTTTACTGGTTAGTAAAGGTTTATTTAAATTCTGCTTTAGAGCCATGTTTATCATTGCATGCAAACAAATGAGGGCAGATACATTTTTTGTGCAAGTTTGTGTTTGACCGACAAGCAAAGTTCTTTTGTCAATGATCGTTCCGAAATGAATTCTAGCTGTGATCCCCTTTAGCTGAATTGTGGTGCTTTGTGCCTTTGTCATTTTGTCCACTGTAGAATAAATAGTGTGTTTGCCTGTGTCCAAACATTTCTTATGGGGTTGTCAGTGTTTATAACACATTTCTATTTAGATATGTTTTTAAAGCATGCTTATCATACTGGTTAAACAAGTTAAATTTAGGTTTTATGTGTTTGTCTAAGATTCACAATCAGTTAATTGAAGTACAATTTCAGCTTGTCAAAATATGCATTGACTGTGATAGTTACTTTTGTTATGATCAAAATTGTGTTCTTTAATTGATGACATTTGTAAATGTTCTGATAGTTCACATGTTAATTATTTTTTCTTTTCTCACATCTTAGCTTACAACCGGTTATATTTTTGTTTGCAACATTATCCTTTAATTTCTTTTAAATTTCAGGTTCACAATCTCTACAAGTCAGTGTTCATAAATTCAAAAGAACCTTATCTGTGTTCCGGAATGTTCCACTTTGACCCTGACCTTGTGCAAGTGGGTCACTCCTTTCTAGAGGTCAAAGGTCAAGGTCATCACCGTGACAGCCAGGCCAGTTCACTGCAGTTGCTGCACCACAGTTTGGGCCCCCTGGAATCACTGTTGAAATGTGTCGAAATGAACTGGATGGCTATTCTGGTATGTAAATTTTATTTCAGCCTCGCTCTGGTAAAGTTGTTTTTTAAGCCTGTGTGTAAAGTGTCGTCACAGATTAGCATGTGCAGTCCCCATAAGCTTATCAAGGACGAAACTTTCCTTTATGGAATTTTTGGTTTGAAGGAAGTCTCCTCTACAGGAAAATCCTGTTTAGGCGGAAAGTGTCTCCCTGACTAGTCTGTGCGGACTGCACAGGCTAATCTGGGATGACACTTTATGCACGTGCAGTAAGGCCAGTCTCTTCCAGAACGAGGCTCAAGTAATTTTAGTACTGATTTAAGCTGATTTGATCAGAGGCCACTTTAATTCTGGCATTGTCATATACCCATGTAATGTTTTGACAGGCTGCATTGGTATTTTAATCCTTCCATTTTAATACTTCATATGAAATTACCTGCTAGCGTGTTCTATCATACATCTGCTTCTCTGGACACAGGTTGGTTATTATATTGTCTTAAATCTTTTTCATGTAACTTTTGAACTTATTTATATCTTGATTTGTATTATTAATAAATGCATGTTCAATGACTTATCATACATGTAGATCCTTTCACTGTTTGACATAACAATTGTTTAAGTGGAACTTATTGATTGATTCTGATGACACAATTTTTTTTATTGTTTTGCTTAATTGTGGCGTGTTCTGAGAAAACTGGGCAAAATGCTTGTGCGTTAATTGTCATCCCAGATTAGCCTGTGAAGTCTGCACAGGCTAATCCGGGGTCGACACTTTCCACCTAAACTGGATTTTCGCGAAGAAGAGACATTATTTAAACAAAAAATTGCATAAAAGCGGAAATTGTCGTCCCTGATTAGCTTGTGCGGACTGCACAGGCTAATCTGGGATGACAATTTACGCACAAGCATTTTGCCCAGTTTTCTCAGAACACGCCACAATTAATATACATCTTACTAGTCAACCTTACAATTTTGATACTATTTATAGGTTCTTTGGAGACAGTATTAATAATTGTGTTATTTGTAAAGTCTTATATCTATGTAAACTTTCCCAGTTTCCACAACTTTTGAATTCAAATACTGTATTAATTATCCCCTTCCAGGTTGGTTCCCCATCTAGTGGTAAATCCAGCACAGTGGAGCTGCTGGCCAAACTTACAGGGAACCAGCTGAACGTTCTGGCTATGAACAGTGCCATGGATACCACGGAACTTCTGGGCGGATTTGAACAGGTGAGCCACTAGTGGGAGATGGGTTTTAAGTGCTATAGCAAAGTCCTATCAAAATGAATTTTCTTTGTGTGAGGCAACAGCTCTGAAAAGTTAGGTAGGGTCAGGAGTGAGTTTTGAAACAGTTTTAAGAAGAAGTCAAACTGCACTCCTGTATTGCCGAGAATAAAACTTTGCATAAATTGTTTCTAATGGTCATCTTAGGGACAAAACTTTTTATATTAAAAAAATTACTAGGAAATTTATAAAAATAATAACAAAGTGATAAATATTTATGTTATTGTTTCTGTTCACACGATTGCATGTGATGCCTCTGAAGTAAATTGAGTTAGTGTACTACATTGGAACCAAGCGCATAGAATAAATGCCATTCACAACAATCCCTTAGTTGATGTGATTGATCCATATAATCTCATCTTCTATATTTAATAAAATCTAAGTGACCTTCTAAGTTGTTGTAGTATATTTCATATAATTAGGATTTATTTTATTGCATAAGTAGATTTTTTTTTAAATTGCAGCTGCTTTTAGATAAATAATTGGTTATTGTCCCCTACCAGTTTCACCGGAGGGAACTTATGGTTTTTGCTAAGTCAGTCTTTGTCCCCTACGGGTTTCACCAGAGGGGACTTATGGTTTGCGCTCTGTCAGTCTGTCAGTCAGTCTGTAACAATTTTCTGGATCCTGCGATAACTTTAAAAGTTCTTGATATTTTTTCATGAAACATGGATAGATGGCAATATGGACATTATGCATGTCATTTCATTTTGTTCCTACGTCAAAAATTCTTGTTGCTATGGCAACAAATATATAAAAAAAAAATCTGACAATAGTGGAGCCGGTAGGGGACATAATTGCTTGGCAATAGTCTTGTTTATTATGCCACTATAATTGGCGATGTATGTTTTTCCATTGTTAACAAGATGAAAAACTCAGACTTGAATTGTGTTCTCATAGTATTTTATTTCAATTGTTCATATTTCATATCACAACAATATATTTATTCATTGTAATTTCACATGAGCACAAATTGCTCATGTTAAGCTTTTGTGTTCAGCCTATATCCGCCATCTTTGGTGTTTGTTGTCAACTTTTAGCTTATTACTACTCTAGAAACTTTTAGTCGTCAACTTTAAGCTCATTGCTACTATAGAAAACACTTTTTATGCCCCCGGTAGGGTGGCATATAGCAGTTGAACTGTCCGTCAGTCCGTCCATCTGTCCGTCCGTCCGAAAACTTAAACATTGGTCATAACTTTTGCAATATTGAAGATAGCAACTTGATATTTGGCATGCATGTGTATCTCATGGAGCTGCACATTTTGAATGGTGAAAGGTCAAGGTCATCCTTCAAGGTCAAAGGTCAATTTATTTTTTTATTTTATTTTTTTCAAAGCGGCGCAGTAGGGGACATTGTGTTTCTGACAAACACATCTCTTGTTTCATCCTATCTTGATGAAACTTTGTCACAACGTTTACCTTGGCTATATCTAGGCTGAGTTTGAATCTAGGTCACGTGCATTACCACTGTAAAAGCAACATTTATGACTCAATCTTGATTAAACTGGGTCAGAATGAAATGTTTATCTTGACAATATCTATACCAAGTTTGAATCTGGGTCACATTGGTCTAAAAACTAGGTCACCAGGTCACATATTAGAAAAACCTTATATCCACTATAGTAGCAACATTTATCACCCAATCTTAATTTAATTTGGTCAGCATGTTTATCTTGGGAATACCTAGGCTTAGTTCGAATTTGGGTCGCGTAAGTTCAAACACTACGTCACTTGGTCAAATCATGGAGAAACCATGTTAACACTCTAGTTACCACATTAATGACTTGATTTTAATGAAACTTGGTCAGAATATCTATCTTGACAATATCTAAGCTGAATTTTAATCTAGGTCCTTAATGTAAAAAAATAGGTCACTAGGTAAATTCTCAAAAAAACTGTTTACCTCTCTAGAAGCCACATTTATGACTCAATCTTTATGGAAATTGGTCATAACGTTTGTCTTGACAATATCTAGAACAAGTTTGACTATGGGTCATGTGTTAAGAAAAACTAGGTCATTTGGCCAAGTATTGTAAAAAAAATCACTCACATTCAAATCAATTGAGATATGTAAATACATAACCTTCTTCATCTTTTATGCTTGTAACAAAAGCATAGGCCATTTAACTTTTCCGTTGCTTCCCAGGGCTTGTAGGTGAACAGTCCCATTGTTCTATGATTATCGGTGTGTGAATGGTACAGTGCGCCTCATTGGTTAACACAATAGAGTTGGTTTCTTCATTGTTCGTAGCTTGCGATTCTTTTGGCAGAAGTGTTTGACCTTCAGCGCAAAGATCAAGGTCATTTGAAGTATCTGCAGAGCTAAAATGATTGTTGAGAATTCCAGAGTTCGCTGTGTCCCATTCACTGTTAATGATTGGATGGTTTGTTGGATTGCCGTAGAATTGCATCATGGGATAGACGTCTGAATAGATTCGCCTCAGCAGGCCGTCTTTTTTGGACATGTCGTGTAGAATGAAGAATGCAAAAATGGAGGTCGTTGCCGGGTGGCACCAGGATAAAATCGTCAAGGCTTTGTAGACAGGCTTGGGATAGGTGAAATTATGGTCGATGATTGTTAGCAGGAACAGTGGGTACCAAAAGAGCACAAACATGACTGCCATCAAAGAGAGTATTTTGATTCTACGTAAATATAAGTGACTGCAGAGGTTGTTGCTATGGCAACTTTTCTGGACGGAGTCTGGGTCAACGTCTTTGTCTTGCTTGGAAAACACTTCTCGAAGCAATGAACGGTGAATTAAAGCCCATGTGAGACTTTTCGCTTTGTACTTTATCCGGCAGTACATGGATAGAAAATGCAGCAGCGTCAAGAATACGGCCATTGAGATGAGTATTATCCACAGGATATGTAGGACTAGGTTACTTGGTGTCCCGTACGAAAATATGCAGCTTCCTACTTCGGGAATGTATTCCGGTTCTTTCGGTAGAAACGCCACGCCCATGTGTATCAGTATACACGTGAACCACAGTACAATTATTCCAAACACCACACAGAAATGGTTTTTGTCCCTGTTTGCTGAAGGCCGTTGCATCTCGCATTCTTCGTTGACGACTATCGCAAGAAGATTGTACGCTGCTAGGGTTACAAACAACACGTATGTTGCTCCTACAGCATTGCAGGCGGGAATAGCAGTGGCATTAAGGAGATAAATCCCGTACAGCAAACCGTACAGTCCTCGAATTAAGTCTAAAAAGCACTGGTGGCAGACGAACGCTATTGACGACCTGCGGAACTTTTTGAATGAGAGAATCATTATAATGGCTACTGTGTTGCCTAGGCAACCTAGTGCAGTTATTCCTAGCATGATGTAGGTCACTGCTTTACTGTGGTCAAGCTGGTTGGTCTTGTAGTGAAGTGTAGTGTTGTTCCAATCCATTTTGCAATCTGAAAATAGATACACAAAAGTTTATGATTATTTACATCTTTCTGTTACATTTTAGGATGCACTGTTTATTCTTTCAATGGTCTAAACTTCTTAATTCAACTTTTAACATACTCATACTTTTTCCTCAATGTGTTTAATTTTTAATTCAACAGTATTAACTTAAAAAAATCTGGATTTGTTTCATGATACACATTGTGAAGAGACAGTGCTATGTTATTGATTGTTTCCTCTTGCATGTGGCATCATCCTTGATTTGTTTTATTATTTGTCCTAAAAGTGGTCTATTGAACATATTATACACTAATTTGGACTGTTATCACGATTTATTACATTTTGCCTGATGCTTTAATCCCCATAATTCATTTATGCTGACAATCTGACAAACATTAAGTTGAAAATTGTCATAAATTACTTCCATTAAAACTTATTTGATCATTTATATGAGATAATTACATTTGGGCAAGCTAGTAAGCTTTTTGAATATAAACCAGGCTTGCTTAGATTCTCAGTTTTATATGGGAGGGCTTGTAACATTTTCTTGCTAATAACCAGTTTATCCAATACATCGATTTGGGATGTTACGTAGCCTGCTTTCTTTATATCCCTTAACTAGTTTACTAGTCATAATTGGCAAATTGTATAGATAATAAGATTTAGTCAGCTGAGGGATGACACAATTTGCAAACTATTATAATTTCCTTAAATGCTTATACAAGCAATGGGTAAACATATAACTATATCTTATTAACTTCAAATACTGGATCATTGTGGTTATACATGTCCATGCAGGGCAAAATTCCATTCGTCCGCTTAAAACAAATGATTATTTTCCAGGAAAAGCTGATATTCTGACTGGTTTTCCAACAGTCTTAAATAATGGTATTAAATTGAATTGTTTCTCTTTCAAGTGACAAATCAAGTGCGTGCACACCATCAACAAACGCATATCCTCTTCTTGATACACCTGACAGAATACATTAACTATTATAATAAAAAAAAAAACTATTATTTAACCACAGGCAGACGAGAGTCGCCACATTGAAGAAATCTTAGACGTTGTGAAGGGATTGGTGACTGACATTTGCAACAAGCAGCTGTTGCTAGGCAACCCTGACTCACTAGCAACGCTCACAAAGATGCATGAACTGTGGAGACAGTGTCTGAACAAGCCAAAAAAAGGTAAATGTGTAATGCCAGATATGCATGCTTACTTAATTTAAAGAAACAGCATATTTAATATATTGGAACTTTTTTTTAAAGGATAAAAACTGAAGAGCACCAATATTCTTACATAAAATCTTATGGCAGGACCAAGGTTGTATTTTAATTGTCCGCTACCAGTTTCACCGGAGGGGACTCATGGTTTGCGCTCTGTCTGTCTGTCAGTCAGTCAGTCTGTCTGTTAGTCTGTCACACTTTTCTGGATCCTGCGATAATTTTAAAAGTTCTTCATATTTTTAGCTCACCTGAGCACAACGTGCTCATGGTGAGCTATTGTGATCGCCTTTNCATTTCATTTTGTTCCTACGTCAAGAATTCTGGTTGCTATGGCAACAAATACTTTAAAAAAAAAATCAAAAAAATCTGACAATGGTGGAGCCGGTGGGGACATCATTGCTTGGCAATAGTCTTGTTTCACTTGATAGGTTGACCCCTACATTTAGTCAAGTTTGATAACCTGCAAAAAAATTATTGCATCCTATGGGGTTTATTTTTTTAACAACAGGCGTATATTTCTGTCAATGACCATGTTAAATATTCTATTTTATTTTTCTCGTATCAACAGCTGGCACTTTGTCAAGCTTGGATGAACTTCAGCAGAAGAGAACTCAAGTATCGGATGCCTTAAAAATGCTGAAACTGTGCAAGAAGATCACAAGAAATTTGCCAGAAAACTCAGGTTAGTGCATTTCATTATTTTGTTATTATCAAAACTAAGTTAAAATGTGAAGACTGTATTTCATTACTGATTCACTTAGCTTCTAGGAATAACTTACTTCATTACTGATATACTTAGCTTCTAGGAAAAACTGTTTCATTACTGGTTCAATTAGCTTTTAGGAATAACTTATTTCATTACTGTTTCACTTAGATTCTAGGAATAACTATAAATTATAAACTCCCAAAATCAAAGTTGTTCAATACGTCTTACTATCCCTTTCTACTGGCACCATGTCTTTAAGGTATTTTGCAGCTGTTCGCATACAAATTACAGTAAAATCTTTATTTATTCTTCTATAAAAATCCTTAAATGTGAATGTAATACTGTAACAAATGTACCAAAAATTCAGTAGATTATGAAATAAAGTTACAGTGAACCCATTATGATAACTATTTCCAGGAATGCTGTCGCATATTTCAACCAAACAGAAGAGGTTGATACAACTGAAAGAGAAGCTTTCATTGGCTGTTGCTGGTCAAGGGGGCGGGGCCTTTGAGTGGGTGGACAGTGTCCTTGTGAAGTCCCTGGTTCAAGGTCACTGGCTAATGATTGACAATGTGAACTTCTGCAGGTGATCCTTTAACCTGGGCTTATATTTATCTAAAGCTTTTCAGGGAAATCCTTACTTAAGTTGTGCTTATGAGGCAAGTTCTGATTAATGGTTTGTGCTTGCAAAATGATTTAAAAAAATCATTAGAGCAATATTTATTGGTATGAAACATGTCAAAGTACAATACTAAATCATGACATCATTCATTGTCTTAGGTGTGTCTNAATACAGTAACTGTTTAAGAACTACATATATTAATTATAATTGCTGCAAATGTTTCTGTAAAGTCAGTTATACACCCTTCAATATCCAAGAACACGGGTAGTACAGTACTACCTGTATTTTTGGATATGGTAGTACAGGTACTAATTGATTTTAAGCGTTACTCATTTTCTTTCTGTCAGTGGCAGTGTTGTTACTAATTTCACAAATCCTTATCTGGAGCTCTGCAGACATTACGTATTTTTTTATATTACACAGTCATGTGTAATACAACAATTTTAAGCGTTTTCATTGGCTACAGAATCAATAACTAACCAATCGCATGGCTTTATTTTGGTGAAATGACGTCGTCAACATGAAATGACGTCACAATAGTAAACAACTTTTAGATCAGCATTTGTTTGGTCAATTAAGATGTATTTTATTTAGTTTAAAACCATGTGATAAAAAAGATCTGACACTCGTTGTCATATCTACCATATTTTAATAAACTCGTCCAGGAAATTTGTAAGTAAGCTCCTGAACTCGTTTAATAAAATATGGTATGATATGACAACTCATGTCAGATCCTATATATGTTTAACATGGAATTTAACAAATTCCTGATATTCTTGTTTTCAGTGCCTCGGTCCTGGACAGACTCAATGCTCTGTTGGAACCCCAAGGCGTTCTCAGTATTAACGAGCGAGGGGTCATTGACGGGAAAATTCCTTCTATAAAGCCACACCCTAACTTCAGGTATTAGTTAAAATGTAAACTGACAAATATTGTTATTTTTTGAGTTAAAGCGTCCTTGTCAAGGAAGATAAATTATAATGTTTATGTTTTCATGGTCTATCACCTTGTGTTTAGGGATTTCACACACAAAATATGTTCAAACACTTTTAAGTTTTATTTTGGTTCCTTTAACTTATTTTTAGTGAAGGAGCATTATGTGAAATGATTGTATGTTAATAAAAAATGCTTAGATTTTGCTGTCATAGACTGTTGGAAATTTACATAAAGGGTGTTTTTATAAATCCAAGAGGCAGTGTGTTAAATATTATTACAATACAATATTGCCCTTATTTTATTGTTCTAGGTTGTTCCTGTGCATGGACCCGAGGCATGGAGAAATCTCAAGGGCCATGAGGAACCGTGGCATTGAAATCTACCTGCCAGGAGAGGCAAGATGCTAGTTTGTTCATATTAAGTCCTTGAATGGAGAATGAGAAATCAACAAGATACGAGTCTCTTTCTGGGAAAACTGGGCATAATGCATGTGCGTAAAGTGTCATCCCAGATTAGCCTGTGCGGTCTTCACAGGTTAATCATGGACTACACTTTCCACCTTAACTGTTTTTTCACTGAGAAGAGACTTCCTTTAAACAAAATATATCATCAAAACGGTATGTCTTCTGCTATGAAGTTCTATTGATGTGGGTGTGTGGAAGAAATAAAATTTACATAAATATTGTAGTTCGATATCTTTGTTTGCCTTTACAGGAAGATGGCCATAGCTACGAAACATTTGATCTAAAGCTGATAGCCAATGGGATGGGTTTGCATTCCCAGGTGGTTTTTGATTGGCTATTGGAGCTTCACAATCTCCTGAAGGAAGAGTTACCCAGGGGAGACAAACCTGGTGTGTCTAGCTTCCTGCAGGCATGTGCCCAGGTTACACAGCACTGTAACCATGGATACGACCTTGAAAGGTCACTGCGAATGGCCTGCTACTGTGTGTATGTACAGAGGCAGAGGCATACACAGACAAAGAAGGTATATTGTTGTTGATGGATCAAATCTTTGTTTACTTCACTGTTGCATGTAAAATAAATTTATTGTATTCAAAAGAACCTTTTTACCTATTAACGGGTAGTTATAATTACAAGAAAAATTGTGTCTGCTTCACTGATGCATTAACATTTTTTCCAATAGACCTTGTCACAACATTAACTCGGTCTTCTTAAAGTTAATACCTATCAGTTTTAAGCTTTTCATTCACATTTATTTAAAAACACATGTTTAAAAGGTATTCTTATGCAATCATTACTGACATAAAATGATTTATCTAGAAAAAAGTTATTCTCTATATCCGGGCAATTGACCAGTTTGCAGTTGTTAATCAGTAACTGAATTGACAGATCCTTGGTTGATATTGATTGAGGTAAAAAAAAAACATGCGGCTGCTTAATCCAATAGATTTACTGTAAAAACCTGGAACGAAAGGCATAGCGATAAATTTCTGTCTACTGGTGGAACATTTAATGTTTGTTAAGGAGGTCTGATTTGGCTGGCTTTTACCTTGCATGGCTAATTTTAAAGATGGCATTTTGAGTAATACGATTCTACATCTCTTATATAGATGGCAACAGACATTGTGGAGAGCCATCTGAAAAAGTGGAATTCCATTTCTGCTAATGTCAGAAACCCCGAACTTGGCCTAGTGCCAATATGCCAGCCAGACGTTGCTATGGTAACCAGTGACCCATCTGCTGCTATGGTGATGAGAAACACAGCCATGTTTGTTCATGTGGTAGAGACATACAATAGTTTGTAAGTATCCATTTTTGTTTATAATAGCTGCAGTGATTTGTGATAAGCCATTGTTGTAATAACGGTCCTTTGCTTCAAAACTTGTTTATGTTTTTAAAAAGGATACAGTAAGTTTTATTTGTTTCCCTTCCCATGACCAATCCTTAAAAGTTCATGATTTTCTTGCAACATTAGAAGTTTAAAGATAACAGATCATCTTAATTTGTCTAATCGTTTAGCACACGAACATTATGTTGGAATTTAATGGAATCTGTTATTGCAGGGAAAACCAAGACATCAAGTTAAAAGCATCAGTGAATCTTGCTCTGAGTTTAGCATCCGAAGGAAGCATGTTGCTGACAATGGACTGGTTACAAAACTTCTGCCAGAAAAAGGAACTGGACCAATCAGATGTATACAAATATGTTGTTACCAGTCTGCAAGACATTGGCAAGCACATTGTGACCTTTAAGGTCAAGGACAAACTTGAAAAGGTCATGGGGTCAAGATCTAGGCCAGGTATATTGTTTTGTTAAGAAATCAATAAAATTCTGGTGATTAATGNATAAAAAACAATTAAAAATTGTCTGATTTCCCAACTGTTGAACATGCAAATGGTTTACAAAATGTGAAATGCCTATTCTGTAGCTTGTATTGTATGGTGGAAATTATTTTAGTAAGAATATCTACATTTGTAATGCAGCAAAATATAAATTCCATTAGCACCATGCAATTTAAACATAACTAAACTACGTGTGTTTGTTACAAACGAAATATTCATCACTGAAATAAACGACTTGAACTTAAATTATAATTGATACCATTAATAACAGCACAAAATAAGTTTTATCACAAGCTATACCGTGTTTTCAATGTAATACAGACATTACGTACTTTTTTATATTACACATGTGTAATACAACATTTTTAAGCATTTTCATTGGCTACAGAATCAATAACTAACCAATCGCATGGCTTTATTTTGGTGAAATGATGTTGTTAACATGAAATGACGTCACAATAGTAAACAACTTTTAGATCAGCATTTGTTTGGTCAATTAAGATGTATTTTAATTGAAATAGGCTCGCTTACTAACAAAATTCCTGAACTCGTTTAATAAAATATGGTATGATATGACAACTCATGTCAGATCCTATATATGTTTAACATGGACTTTAACAAATTCCTGATATTCTTGTTTTCAGTGCCTCGGTCCTGGACAGACTCAATGCCCTGTTGGAACCCCAAGGCGTTCTCAGTATTAACGAGCGAGGGGTCATTGAAGGGAAAATTCCTTCTATAAAGCCACACCCTAACTTCAGGTATTAGTTAAAATGTAAACTGACAAATATTGTTATTTTTTGAGTTAAAGCGTCCTTGTCAAGGAAGATAAATTATAATGTTTATGTTTTCATGGTCTATCACCTTGTGTTTAGGGATTTCACACACAAAATATGTTCAAACACTTTTAAGTTTTATTTTGGTTCCTTTAACTTATTTTTAGTGAAGGAGCATTATGTGAAATGATTGTATGTTAATAAAAAATGCTTAGATTTTGCTGTCATAGACTGTTGGAAATTTACATAAAGGGTGTTTTTATAAATCCAAGAGGCAGTGTGTTAAATATTATTACAATACAATATTGCCCTTATTTTATTGTTCTAGGTTGTTCCTGTGCATGGACCCGAGGCATGGAGAAATCTCAAGGGCCATGAGGAACCGTGGCATTGAAATCTACCTGCCAGGAGAGGCAAGATGCTAGTTTGTTCATATTAAGTCCTTGAATGGAGAATGAGAAATCAACAAGATACGAGTCTCTTTCTGGGAAAACTGGGCATAATGCATGTGCGTAAAGTGTCATCCCAGATTAGCCTGTGCGGTCTTCACAGGTTAATCATGGACTACACTTTCCACCTTAACTGTTTTTTCACTGAGAAGAGACTTCCTTTAAACAAAATATATCATCAAAACGGTATGTCTTCTGCTATGAAGTTCTATTGATGTGGGTGTGTGGAAGAAATAAAATTTACATAAATATTGTAGTTCGATATCTTTGTTTGCCTTTACAGGAAGATGGCCATAGCTACGAAACATTTGATCTAAAGCTGATAGCCAATGGGATGGGTTTGCATTCCCAGGTGGTTTTTGATTGGCTATTGGAGCTTCACAATCTCCTGAAGGAAGAGTTACCCAGGGGAGACAAACCTGGTGTGTCTAGCTTCCTGCAGGCATGTGCCCAGGTTACACAGCACTGTAACCATGGATACGACCTTGAAAGGTCACTGCGAATGGCCTGCTACTGTGTGTATGTACAGAGGCAGAGGCATACACAGACAAAGAAGGTATATTGTTGTTGATGGATCAAATCTTTGTTTACTTCACTGTTGCATGTAAAATAAATTTATTGTATTCAAAAGAACCTTTTTACCTATTAACGGGTAGTTATAATTACAAGAAAAATTGTGTCTGCTTCACTGATGCATTAACATTTTTTCCAATAGACCTTGTCACAACATTAACTCGGTCTTCTTAAAGTTAATACCTATCAGTTTTAAGCTTTTCATTCACATTTATTTAAAAACACATGTTTAAAAGGTATTCTTATGCAATCATTACTGACATAAAATGATTTATCTAGAAAAAAGTTATTCTCTATATCCGGGCAATTGACCAGTTTGCAGTTGTTAATCAGTAACTGAATTGACAGATCCTTGGTTGATATTGATTGAGGTAAAAAAAAAACATGCGGCTGCTTAATCCAATAGATTTACTGTAAAAACCTGGAACGAAAGGCATAGCGATAAATTTCTGTCTACTGGTGGAACATTTAATGTTTGTTAAGGAGGTCTGATTTGGCTGGCTTTTACCTTGCATGGCTAATTTTAAAGATGGCATTTTGAGTAATACGATTCTACATCTCTTATATAGATGGCAACAGACATTGTGGAGAGCCATCTGAAAAAGTGGAATTCCATTTCTGCTAATGTCAGAAACCCCGAACTTGGCCTAGTGCCAATATGCCAGCCAGACGTTGCTATGGTAACCAGTGACCCATCTGCTGCTATGGTGATGAGAAACACAGCCATGTTTGTTCATGTGGTAGAGACATACAATAGTTTGTAAGTATCCATTTTTGTTTATAATAGCTGCAGTGATTTGTGATAAGCCATTGTTGTAATAACGGTCCTTTGCTTCAAAACTTGTTTATGTTTTTAAAAAGGATACAGTAAGTTTTATTTGTTTCCCTTCCCATGACCAATCCTTAAAAGTTCATGATTTTCTTGCAACATTAGAAGTTTAAAGATAACAGATCATCTTAATTTGTCTAATCGTTTAGCACACGAACATTATGTTGGAATTTAATGGAATCTGTTATTGCAGGGAAAACCAAGACATCAAGTTAAAAGCATCAGTGAATCTTGCTCTGAGTTTAGCATCCGAAGGAAGCATGTTGCTGACAATGGACTGGTTACAAAACTTCTGCCAGAAAAAGGAACTGGACCAATCAGATGTATACAAATATGTTGTTACCAGTCTGCAAGACATTGGCAAGCACATTGTGACCTTTAAGGTCAAGGACAAACTTGAAAAGGTCATGGGGTCAAGATCTAGGCCAGGTATGTTGTTATGTGAAGAAATCAATAAAATTCTGGTGATTAATGGTTGTTTTGATTTGGTAATTGTTGGCACTTTCAACTGTTTTAATTTTAAAAGCCGTTTAAAGAATAATATCAATTGACAATTGAAACTGTTTTGTTTTGCAGATCAAAAAGTAATTTAAGATGTTTTTTTATGATCCTCCATCTTTATATATTTATAATCAAGACATGCATTTTTGCATCATTTTAAATGAAATAAATTCTGCATCTTTATATATTCAAGACATTCAAATTTGCACCTGAAATGTTTACGAAAAAGATGCATTTAATCAGTTGTGAACATGTCTGTGACGTAACATAAAAAAAAGACACAAAATGCTTTGAAGGATTACAGGAACATTCTCAGTCGCTTACCTGACTTACCTGACTTGCAAGATCAGTTAAAACCATGTTGATGTTGATATGATTCTTAATTGGGCTTTATAATTGCTAGATTTTCCGATGGATTTACAATGGAATCTCCAGCTACTGGAAAGACTGCTGTATGCGAGCACGTTAGAGGACGTCAGCCTGGTACAAAGGCAGTTGGTAACCCTATTCAACAGGTAGCCTGTGATCTGATACATGCTCTGTTATGCAATGTTGTGCTGTTTTTGCTAAGCATCATTATTGATGTTTGTAGTTTATTTTTGCGGAGTTTGCAGAGTATTTGTTTTTGTTGTTTTAATCTCACCTGTCAGGATGTGACACGGTGAGCTGATGTGATTGTGGTATGTCCGGCGTCCATCGTGCGTGCGTGTTTGCGTCAACAATTTGTTTGTGTAGACAGTAGAGTCGGAATGTTTATCTTGTTGAAATCTGGGTTGGGATTGTTTTTGGGTCATCTGGGGTCAAAAACTATGTCACTAGGTCAAATAATAGAAAAACCTTGTGTAGACAATAGAGGTCACAGTTTTCATCCAATCTTCATGAAATTTGGTCAAAATGTTTATCTTGATGAAATCTGGACTGGGATTGTATTTGGGTCATCTGGGGTCAGAAACTAGGTCAGATCATAGAAAAACCTTGTGTAGACAATAGAGGTCACAATTTTCATCACATCTTAATGAAATATGGTCAGAATGTTTGTCTTGTTTAAATCTGGGTTGGGATCGAATTTGGGTCATCAAGGGTCAAAAACTAGGTCACTAGGTCAAAGTTAAAAAAAAACTTGTGTAGACAGTAGAGGTCACAGTTTGCATCCAATCTTAATAACATTAGGCCAGAATGTTAATCTTGATGAAATCTGGGTTAGGATTGTTTTTTGGGTCATCTGGGGTCAAAAACTAGGTCACTAGGTCAAANATATTTAGATAAGGATTTGATTGACAGTTGGCGAGATGTCAATTACAAGAAAAATTGTGTCTGCTTCACTGATGCATAAACTTTCTCTCCAATAGACCTTGTCACAACATTTACTTAGTCTTTATAAAGTTAATACCAATCAGTTTTAAGATTTTCATTCACGTTTATTTAAAAACACATGTTTAAAAGGTATTCTCATGCAATCAATACTGACATAAAATGATTTATCTAGAAAAAAGTTATTCTCTATATCCGGGCAAGTTACCAGTTTGCAGTTGTTAATCAGTAACTGAATTGACCGATCATTGGTTGATATTGATTGAGGTAAAAAAAACATGCAGCTGCTTAATCCAATAGATTTACTGTAAAAACCTGGAACGAAAGGCATAGCTATAAATTTCTGTCTTCTGGTGGAACATTTAATGTTTGTTAAGGAGGTCTGATTTGGCTGGCTTTTACCTTGCATGGCTAATTTTAAAGATGGCATTTTGAGTAATACGATTCTACATCTCTTATATAGATGGCAACAGACATTGTGGAGAGCCACCTTAAAAAGTGGAATTCCATTTCTGCTAATGTCAGAAACCCCGAACTTGGCCTAGTGCCAATATGCCAGCCAGACGTTGCTATGGTAACCAGTGACCCTTCTGCTGCTATGGTGATGAGAAACACAGCCATGTTTGTACATGTGGTAGAGACATACAATAGTTTGTAAGTATCCATTTNCTGATTTTGGATTGTATATGGGTCATCTGGGGTAAAAAATTAGGTCACCGGGCCAATTCTAGTAAAACCTTATGTAGATGAAAGAGGTCACAGTTTTCATCATGTCTTAATGAAATTTTGTCAGAATGTATAAATGTCATCTGAGGTCATAAAGTAGGTCATCTGGTCAAATCATACTAAAACTTCCTGTAGACGACAGAGGTCACAGTTTATCAGATCTTTATGAAATTAAGTCAAAATGTTTATCTTGATTGAATCTGGGTTGGGGTTATATATAATTCAACTCAATTCCTAAAAATGAATTTTTGCACTTTGATGACCTTCAATTTTTGACCACATGTGCATCTTAATTTATTGATATGAACTATATGAGTTATCAAGTTGATAAAGGAATTATTTATACTATATGTTCTGTGAATGAGAGATTTCCTCAGGTAAGCGAACTATCTTGGCTCTCATGTTTATAGTGTTTGTTTTTAGCTGGTAATTTTGTTTTTAATAATTTGTTTCTATTTGGGATGTTAACCAATATTTCGAATATTCAGTCAAATGGTTAACTGAATATTTTGAATACTTAATTTAGTATTTGTTGACTTCCCTGGCTTCTATTGTAAAACTCATAATGGTCTATTTATATGAACAAAAGTTTTTATTTTATTGCGAGTAAAAGCGGAAAGCTTTATGCACTGATTGCATAAACTTTCTAAACATAAAAAATGCCTCAAACTTAATAACAAAAACAATATTTCAGAACTAGCTTAAGATACTTTGTGAATTGCGCCCCAGTCTATATCATTGTTTATTACAGACTACACTGCCAGCAGAGGATACAGGTAGACCTGTGTCTGCTTCAGAAACATGTGGACAGAATGCAAGCGGCTCTCCAAAAAGGTAGTTACTTATTCCTGTTTATTTATTGTACGCTTGCAAAAAAGTTGTTTAAGTGCAGGGCAACTGTCATGTTTGTAGAATAGTTCTTTATTTAAGCTTGATTGCATCGAGATCCTTAAAGCAAGAGAAAATTATCAAATAAATCTATCTGATAGTGTTAATAGGCATGTTAAGTCGATTATTTAAAGAGGCCAGACATTAGGCTTCTTAATTACATGCATGTTTTCCAAATGGAGGACCAATAACCAAGGAGGAGAATTTCTTGAGAATTACCTATATAAATGAAGCATTCATCCCTCCAAATGTTTCAGATATACAAATTTTTGCAAATTAATTAATTTATCTTGTTTTATCCTGTGCAAATCAAAATAACCTTTTATAAGTTAAGTTAAATTTTGTATGTAATTTCAATGAAAAATTATCACATGTTATGACAGAAAATTTGAAAACAATTTTTAAATTAAAAGTAACTTTAGAATTATGAGAAGCAATTTTGGCCTCCCATGTGTTGTTTTTCTGCCCATCAGCACTTGTAAACAGTAATCCCCAGCCAAGTTTTACATTACATTTGAGCTACGTTCTAGGAAAACAGGGCTTAATGCAAATGCCTAAAGTGTTGTCCCAGATTTGCCTGTGCAGTCCGCACAGGCTAATCAGGGACGACACTTTCCACTTGTATTGTATTTTGGGTTTAAAGGAATTCTCTTCTTAGCAATAATCCAGTTTAGGCAGAAAGTGTTGTCCCTGATAAGCCTGTGACACTTTAAGCACATGCATTAAGCCCAGTTTTACAAGAATGAGGCTTATTTCTTAGCACCTGTTGCTTAACGACATCCGTGCTTGTGAAGCACAGGGACAAATTATTATTCAGAAAAATTCCTTATGGACACCTTTGTTTGTCCAATGAACAAAGCAAAGAAAAAAGAGTTCTAATACATGGGTCTTTTATTTAGTTTTAGCAATAGAAATGGTGTCCCATCTAATTTAAACATCAATAGCAAAACAATTTAAGGGAAGTGGTACATTTTGAAGATTGGTCTCATAGCTCACAATGAGTGTTATAACTATTTTAAACAATGCATATGATTGTGATTTAAATATTGTTTGCTTCAATGTCAACAGTCTTGCAGAATCAACAACTGGTCTTTATAATGTTAAAAAATTGTTGATGAGAATCAATTTTTATATCCGCGCTTGCATAGCAGATCTGTTGAGAGATGGAGTTATTAATGTGTTTTCACAGAGAATGAGCAAATATCTTCTGCGGAGAAATAGGAATTATGGATATTACATGCACTGATAACAAACAAACAGCGGTCCTCCGAAATTACAGAAGGAAATGAAAAATATGCCACTCAGTTGATTTATTTGTGTTTCCTTGTACAGAATGTATACAGTGGGCTTTTTTGGTCAAATCTGGGGTAGTTCTTCTTGAATGCTTATATCTATTATGAGTACATACATTGGATTATTGCAACTCAAATTTGGGGCAGATATTTGGCCGCATTCCCGATCTTAAAAAGTATCTATTTTTCCCAAATGACTTAAAAATATTCTAAATAATTTCCAGAAAGATTTTTTTTCCCAAATTTTTGTCTGAACAATGCCATGTTTCACAAACCCAAAGTCACGGGTCCTATTCCCAAAATAGTGAAAAAAACACCGGTATGGGATATTTCTGTCTTATTGCCTTTGTTAAACACAATATAAACTTCTCAATAAAAGCATTTACTTTTTTTCTTAATCAAATAAATCCTAAGTTTAATTATATTGATTCTGCTATAAATTTGTTTTATAAAAGTACATGTTGTATGTGAAAGCCTTTGAATCATGTAAAATTAAAAATGTAAAACTCTTTTAATAACCACCTGCAAAATTAGTCAGCATGTTTTCCTGTTACAAATTATATATTTTCATTTTAACAAATTGCTACATGCATATGGTCATTGAAAATGTTAAATGAAAGTCGTGTAGTGAATGTTATATGACTGTCAGCTGTCCTGCGCTTTGTAGTTTTTTTATGGCATATTTTATGCATGGTTGTACAATTTTATAAATAAATGTGTGGTATTGTGTAGCAAAAGTATTTATTTTTTTTAATTACTGAACCATACTAAATAAGGACAAAGGCTGAATCTTTTGAACTTATTGTTTAACAAAAAGCAATATCAGACATACGCTAGATATTCTTAATAATTACTGACAGTCAATTAATATGCAACACTTCACAAGAAAAAGAGGTTTTATCTGCAACAAAGTCCTGTCATTTCCATCTGGTCTGGCCTTTCCTTGAGTTTGAACCAAAAAATTGGTTTTCATTAACTACTCTTCCTTCTGGCTACAGATTAATTAGAAATTACAGAGATCTTAAAATGTGAGCGAGTTAAGATACTTTAGCATGCTCCGTTAGGTCCTTAATGCAGCACTTGTACAAGTCAAGGGATAAGCATGAAGCTGTTGTATATGCTTCACATTTCTATATACGATACAATAGTTGCGCGCTTAGCTCTCAAAATGTAAGTTTGTTGTGAAATTTGCTGAAATTTGACTGAATTTAGTGAATTTACTGATTAGATAAATATCTTCAAGATTTTTGTTTAACCCTTTGCATGCTGGGATATTTGTCGTCTGCTAAAATGTCGTCTGCTGAATTTCTAATATAAGCATTTTCTTCGTTTTTTTTTCAAAGAATACTATCAGAATAGCAAACAGTTTGGATCCTGATGAGACGCCACGTTCTGTGGCGTCTCATCTGGATCCAAACTGTTTGCAAAGACCTTTAAAATCCGGTTCCAGCGCTCAAAGGATTAAATGTTTCAACCCAACTTACCCATCCTGATTCAAAATAATTTACCTTAGGTGTGGAATATTTGTCCATAAGAATTCATCTATTAATTATAGTCAACCATTCGGATCAGACCACCGTTCCTCTAATGCATTATTAATTATCAAACCATGCATTACCGCTTTTGCCCAGTCTTGTCTGCATTTGTGATAACAGCATCTAATGCAGAAAAAGTCATATGTGCATTGTCTGTTGAATCGACAGACATTTGTATTAAATATAACACATTCAGACAGAAAACAATCGACCCTCTGCCCTTACCAGAATAATAAAGGTATTTTGATGAGGATTATATCAGGGCAACATTATACAAGCAAAATCGACTGTATAGTAACTTCAGCTTTTTCCAATGTCATTTTTATTCAGTTTTGGAAACAATTCTTGTGCAAAACACAAAGACCGGGTTGTTCAAAAAGTTACCCATAGTTTAATCATAACCATAGTTGTACTGCACTTAACATACTCTTATGGTCTCTGCAAAACATTCACAAACAAAACTGANCATATGATTGTGATTTAAATATTGTTTGCTTCAATGTCAACAGTCTTGCAGAATCAACAACTGGTCTTTATAATGTTAAAAAATTGTTGATGAGAATCAATTTTTATATCCGCTCTTGCATAGCAGATCTGTTGAGAGATGGAGTTATTAATGTGTTTTCACAGAGAATGAGCAAATATCTTCTGCGGAGAAATAGGAATTATGGATATTACATGCACTGATAACAAACAAACAGCGGTCCTCGGAAATTACAGAAGGAAATGAAAAATATGCCACTCAGTTGATTTATTTGCGTTTCCTTGTACAGAATGTATACAGTGGGCAAATTTTGGTCAAATTTGGGGTAGTTCTTCTTGAATGCTTATATCTATTATGAGTACATACATTGGATTATTGCAACTCAAATTTGGGGCAGATATTTGGCCGCATTCCCAATTTTAAAAAGTATCTATTTTTCCCAAATGACTTAAAAATATTCTAAATCATTTCCAAAAATATTTTTTTTCCCAAAATTTTGTCTGAATGATGCCATGTTTCACAAACCAAAAGTCACGGGTCCTATTCCCAAAAAAGTGACAAAAACACTGGTATGGGATATTTCTGTCTTATTGCCTTTGTTAAACACAATATAAACTTCTCAATAAAAGCATTTACTTTTTTTTCTAATCAAATAAATCCTAAGTTTAATAATATTGATTCTGCTATAAATTTGTTTTATAAAAGTACATGTTTTATGTGAAAGCCTTTGAATCATATAAAATTAAAAATGTAAAACTCTTTTAATAACCACTTGCAAATTAGTCAGCATGTTTTCCTGTTACAAATTATATATTTTCATTTTAACAAATTGCTCCATGCATATGGTCATTGAAAATGTTAAATGAAAGTAGTGTAGTGAATGTTATATGACTGTCAGTTTAATATGACCTGTTCTCTGTAGTTTTTTTATGGCATATTTTATGCATGGTTGTACAATTTTATAAATAAATGTGTGGAATTGTGTAGCAAAAGTATTTTTATTTTTTTTATTACTGGACTATACTAAATAAGGACAAAGGGTGAATCTTTTGAACTTATTGTTTAACAAAAAGCAATATCAGACATACGCTAGATATTCTTAATAATTACTGACAGTCAATTAATATGCAACACTTCACAAGAAAAAGAGGTTTTATCTGCAACAAAGTCCTGTCATTTCCATCTGGTCTGGCCTTTCCTTGAGTTTGAACCAAAAAATTGGTTTTCATTAACTACTCTTCCTTCTGGCTACAGATTAATTAGAAATTACAGAGATCTTAAAATGTGAGCGAGTTAAGATACTTTAGCATGCTCCGTTAGGTCCTTAATGCAGCACTTGTACAAGTCAAGGGATAAGCATGAAGCTGTTGTATATGCTTCACATTTCTATATACGATACAATAGTTGCGCGCTTAGCTCTCAAAATGTAAGTTTGTTGTGAAATTTGCTGAAATTTGACTGAATTTAGTGAATTTACTGATTAGATAAATATCTTCAAGATTTTTGTTTAACCCTTTGCATGCTGGGATATTTGTCGTCTGCTAAAATGTCGTCTGCTGAATTTCTAATATAAGCATTTTCTTCGTTTTTTTTTCAAAGAATACTATCAGAATAGCAAACAGTTTGGATCCTGATGAGACGCCACGTTCTGTGGCGTCTCATCTGGATCCAAACTGTTTGCAAAGACCTTTAAAATCCGGTTCCAGCGCTCAAAGGATTAAATGTTTCAACCCAACTTACCCATCCTGATTCAAAATAATTTACCTTAGGTGTGGAATATTTGTCCATAAGAATTCATCTATTAATTATAGTCAACCATTCGGATCAGACCACCGTTCCTCTAATGCATTATTAATTATCAAACCATGCATTACCGCTTTTGCCCAGTCTTGTCTGCATTTGTGATAACAGCATCTAATGCAGAAATTTGTATTGAATATAACAAATTCAGACAGAAAACAATCGACACTCTGCCCTTACCAGAATAATAAAGGTATTTTGATGAGGATTATATCAGGGCAACATTATATAAGCAAAATCGACTGTATAGTAACTTCAGCCTTTGCCAATGTCATTTTTATTCAGTTTTGGAAACAATTCTTGTGCAAAACACAAAGACCCGGTTGTTCAAAAAGTTACCCATAGTTTAATGATAACCATAGTTGTACTGCACTTAACATACTCTTATGGTCTCTGCAAAACATTCACAAACAAAACTGAATGCAAAAAGAGAAACAATCCATGCTTACACTGTATGCTAACGGTGTTCAGGAGTGCCATGCAGATTACAAGTCAATGTTGGGGAGCATCAAATTTAACCCTTTGCATGCTGGGAAATTTGTCGTCTGCTAAAATGTCGTCTGCTGAATTTCTAAAATTAGCATTTTTTTTTATTTTTTTTTCAAAGAATACAATCAAAAAAGCAAACAGTTTGGATCCTGATGAGACGCCACGTTCTGTGGCGTCTCATCTGGATCCAAACTGTTTGCAAAGGCATTTAAAATTCGGTTCCAGTGCCACAAGGGTTAAACTAGAATGTCAAGATATGTTGAAATATTGGTCTTTATTTCATATCACAATATTTTGTTGCAGAAAAAAATGAGCATTAGATAGATGTACATGTATGGGTAAATCAGAATATTGCAGCATGCCTACTATATCTAGCCTGTCCAAATGTACAAAGTTTTCTTTCCTACCATTTTGGAAATGGGGCTGGAGCCCTTCGGATTGGAAATATCTCATAGTTTTTTACTAAAATTTGGGATATATATTTTTTATTTTGATTATAAATACTTTAAAATGGAAAATATATGTGTGTGTTTTTTTTAAAGAAGGTTCAAGCTGGATTTGTTTATTTAATGGCAAAATATTGTTTAAACTTCTTTTTGTGAATTTTAAGCAGTCATTTGGGGAAATTATGTTCTTTTGAAAGATTGGGAATTGGGCAAAAAATTTGGCATCAATTTGACAAAATTAAATCCCAAAGATTCTGATATTTGGGTATTGATACACCAGGTTTCTCTGGGTGATCTATGATATGCCATCTCGAAAAACAATTGAGATGTCATGCCAGACTGGGTCGTGGCAATCTAGCTATCCATAATTTGTATGTTTGTTATTGGTTCTGGTGATTTATATTAAATCTAAAGTGTTTTGCTCAACAAAGATTTGACTAAAAGGAAGTTATTGATGTTCTAAGTGTCCTGTAAAAAGATTATAGTATTATATAACAATATATGACAATTTGAACTGGCTGTCATATCAAAATTGTGATTTATTATGCCCCCCTTCGAAGAGGAGGGGGNTTAAGATAAGCTGAAAATAGTTGTGGAAAATGAAAGACATGTCAGTATGGGCAGTGATATTTTTTTAGCTGTGATCTTATAAATAACATATTGTTGTTTGCCAAATAGTGTATATTGTTCCAAATTTGAACTAAAAAACTCAAATCTAAAAAAAATCTGAAATACAAAAGAATAACAGGTATATATATATAAAGACTATTGCAATACCAAATTTTATCAGTATTACACAAGAATATGTAATAAGATACTTAACTATACACTAAAAGCTTTCTTTATTTTGTTGCAAAAAAAATAATCTTAAGTTTTCAAAAAAAATATTCTAAAGTTGGAATATGAGCAAGATAAAATATATCAATATGGTGTGAGATGAGCTTTATACATTTACTACCAATATTGCCTTTATCATTCCAGTAACTTAACATCATTGTTTACAATATGTTATGTATTTAAAAAAAACATCAAATTTTAAAATCTGGGACCCAATTTTAGGAACATGCAGTTTTCAATCAACTTATTGACAAATAGCTTAAATTAGGCAAATTTAATGTAAATAAGCTTGACTTGAGTAATAATAGTAATATAAAATCTGTCTTTCTAAACGGTAACCTTTTAAGTGAGGCTGCTAATAAATGTGAACATTTACTAAGATAAGTATAATGTTATTGAAATCTGGGACTGCAGAAGCCTAAAAGACACTTATATGCTGACCTGCCACCTTTTTTCCCAGCCATATAATATAAAAAATAAAAGTTCCATCACAAATGTTTTATCCACTTTTACCTGCCACCTTTTTATCCAGCCAATTACATTTAAAAAAAAAATCCTTTACAGAAGTCCTTACCACTTTGATGTCACCCCTCTCTTATAAAGACAGAAACCAATCATCCTGCACCGTGTCCTATTATACCTACAGGTCAGGCAGCCTTCTGGAGGCATTATTCCACATCGAGTTGACGGTTCTAGTTATCAACACTAGTTTCCAATTGAGATTTTGTCTTTTTAAACACAGCAAGTAATGGCATATAACTTATGTAAATATAACTGTCCATTTGATAGCGATCATAATGAGCAAACTATTGGAATTTTCCCCCATGGTCCACATTTTCATTGATATTGTTAATATACTGGCAAATTATCAGATAGGAGCAAAGATGATGGAGTATCATTCTTGCTTATAATCTAATTGGAGAAACAGGGTGAGGACATTTACCAACAAAATGTGTATTTTGATAATTGGTTAAGACGTTAAGGAATCTATGCAAATTGATCTTTGATTTAATCATTTAATGGGGTGTGGAAGTCATTTTTCAGATGGGATCTTCAATAAATTGGAGGCCCAATTGTAGAACAAGACCGCAACTTTCTAAAAGACTTATCTCCCCCTGTTTTATCTTGTTGATTGAACATACAACACGAACACAAGGTTTTAAAAAATAAGCAAATTTGTTGAATTTAGTATTTAAAAAGGAAATATTTTTAAAACTTATTGAGCAATACTAAATTATGGCAAAGACTGTATCTTTTGAACTTATAAGTTTAAAAAAAAAAAGGGCAGACATACTCTAGATATTCTTAGTTATTACTAACATTCAGGCTTTAAAAAAAATCTTCACAAGAAAAAGCTACTAGTGGCAACAAAGTCTTGTCATTTCCATCTGGTCTGTCCTTTCTGAGTTTGAACCTAAAATTGTAAGTTTTCATTAACTACTCTTCCTCCTGGCTACAGATTATAAATTACAGAGGTCTAAAAATGTGAGTTTAGATGCTTGAGCATGTATTGGTCTATAATGAAGCACTTGAACATATTGAGGGTTAAGGGTTAAACTGTTGTATCTGCTTTACATTTCTATATAAGATACAATAGTTAAGCGCTCAGCACTCAAAATGTAAGTTTGTCTTGAAATTTGCGGAAAGTTAACTGAATTCAGTGAAATTAATAAGACCAAGTATGTTATGCAAAAAATGTAATATTAAATTTATTAAACTGAATATTAATATTATTTTCAATAAGATGCGTAATTGTGTATTATACAAAAATGCCCCTGAAACAAAGTTTGCTAAGGTGTGTATTGAAGTCGCTCTGTTGGTCGTTCAGTCAGCAGCTAGGTCTGTTTTGTCTGCGTATAATATAATGAATTTATGGAAAAACCTTTTTTTTTTCTGGAGTGATTTAATTAAAATTTCAAATATGTCATCACCATGAAGTGTGATGTGCAAGACACTGTTTTTTAGATTCAGTGATCCACACGCTGCTGAGTAATGTTTGCCCTTGAAATTGGCCATGTACATGGCTGCCATAGAAAATGTTAAAAGTTTGTTGTGCAAACGGCTTTCATATTTCTCATGCAATTGAATTGAATTTTTTAACGTGTCATTATTAGGAAGTGTAGATGTGAAAGATTTAATTTTCATGCGAAATGATCCACTAAGTACTGAGTTATGTGCCCTTGAACTTAGGCATTAACATGACTGATTTATAAAATTTTATAATTTTGTTGTGCAAAGTACTTCCATATTTTTCAAGCAATTGAATTGAAACTTCAAATATCTCATCAACATGAAGTGAAGATGTGCAAGACACAATTTTGATCTGCGGTGATCCACTTATTTGGGTTTTATGGACCCTTGAACTTGGCCATGTTCATGGCTTCCATGTGGAAGACACAATTTGTATACACAATGATTCCTGTTATTCCAGTTATGTGCCCTTTAATTAAGCTATAGGCATGGCTGCTATGCCTGTGACAAAGCAGTGTGGGGGGTATTTTTAGTCACATTTGTTACATACCTCTGGTTCAACGTTTATTCAATACTTAGAACATGTTCTATTGAAGTATAATTTATTTGACATAATTGTATACTTTCTTCAATAATTCTTGTTTTTAGTGTAATTACCCATGGTTATTCAAAATAATTCATGTAAAGTGTGAAATATGTTTTCAAAAGAATTACTACCTGGCCATACGATTCTCTGATCGATTATAGTCAACAGTTTCAGAAAATTGTTCCTTCAATGCATTATTTATAAGCAAACCTTGCAATACCACTTCTACCCAGTCCTGTCTGCATTCTTAATAACAGCATCAAATGCAGGATAAGTAATGTGTGCATTGTCTGTTGAGTCCACAGACATTTCTAATGAAATTCACAAGTTTAGACATAAAACAATCAACCCACTGCTCTTACCAGAAAAGTACAGACATTTTGATGAGGATTTTATACGAGAAACATTATACAAACAAAATCGCCTGTCAAGTTACTGCAGCCTTTGCCAATGTTTATCTGTATTCAGTTTTGGAAATATTTTTTGTGAAAAACACCAAGACCTGGTTGTTAAAAAATCACATATTGTTTAATGATAACCATGGTTGATTTTTAACACATATAGATATGATAACCTTTTAATAAGTCCATGATATAGCTCCCAAATATTAACCTAGCACTGACCTTTTTGAATGAATCAATTTAAGTACCGCTACGAAGAAGAAATTAGTTTCGGTACTGGAAGCAATTTATCGATTGAAGAGTACTTTACTAAATATACTGAAGTGTTTCTCTAACTGGTGCAAAACATGCACAAACATAACAAATGCAAATATGAGAAACAATCCATGCTTACACTGTATGCTAATGGAGTTCATAAGACAGTGCAGTCAATATTGTCGGGCTATACATTTTGACAAACTTGAATCAAAATGTCAAGATATTGCAAAATATTGGTCTTTCATTTCATATCACAATATTTTGTTGCAGAAAAAAATGAGCATAAGATAGGAGCCTCGCTCTGGGAAAAAGGGGCTTAATGCATATGGGTAAAGTTTTGTCTTAAGTTAACCCTTTGCATTCAGCTGACTATAGCAGGGATGACATTTCCACTTTCTATGTTATTTTTTGTTTAAAGGAAGTGTCTTCTTAGGGAAAATCCAGTTTAAGGGGACAGTGTCGTCCCTGATTAGCCTTTGCAGTCTTCACATGCTAATCTGGGACAACATTTTACGCACATGCAGAGGTCCAGATAAGATGCGTATTTGCGTAAAATACGCATGAAAAAAAAGAAAATACGCATGACTTAAAATTGTGTTGAGTAAAAAAACTCCTGGCTAAATTCGGATTACGCATCGTTTGCAATTTCAATGCGTATAAGCCGTTTATACATCCATATATAAGTTCATGTAAACATGACTGGTTCCCGTCATTGTGTCCACACCGGTAAAAACGTAGTGACCTCACCTAATCTCTTGCACGACGGTTACATTACATGTATGTGAGAGCAAGGAACAACAACTCTGCGTGGAGATTGGACCTCACCATCTATGTACAGAATGTGGTTCCCGACCTAATTTACTCCTCAGTCAGAACGGTATCATTTCATTTTGGCCGATAAAGGCCGATATTGACACAACTGGCTCTCCGCTGCATTGTTAAGAATCGATATACGCTTATGGTGAAAACATTTGACATCACGGTCAATAAAACTCGAATTGCCCAACTTCAAGCATATATTTTTTGCTATTAGTTCATCTCTTGCACTTCAAGCACTTTTTAAATGGCAGCCGAAATGCACATATATAATGAACAAGTTTAACGGATACCACCCGCTTACCATTCAGATAAGCACAAGCTTAAACTGTTACATATTTTGAAATCCGGTTTGCAATCAATGAATCCACTTGAATCATTATGTAATGCAAAAACTTGCTGCTTGTTTGTTTTTTATATGACCGTCAAGATCTGTGCTTTCCTGACTGGCAGTCTCTGTCCCGAAAGCGCTTTTTTTTGTGACGTGT
>VMBQ01005082.1:56729-69932 GCA_007657795.1 Dreissena rostriformis | reverse complement strand
TGGGAAGCAACCATGGCCAGAAAATTGTGTCGTGTTCTGAGAAAACTGGGCAAAATGCTTGTGCGTAAATTGTCATCCCAGATTAGCCTGTGAAGTTCGCACAGGCTAATCAGGGACGACAATTTCCGCTTTTATGGAATTTTTTGTTTAAATGATGTCTCTTCTTAGCGAAAATCCAGTTTAGACGGAAAGTGTCATCCCGGATTAGCCTGTGCGAACTGCACAGGCTAATCTGGGATGACACTTGACGCACAAGCATTTTGCCCAGTTTTCTCAGAACACGCCACAAATATGGTGAAAAATCAAAACACACAAACTTTCAATGTTAATAGTTGTATAAGTAATAGGGGTTACCTGTAAAAAGATTAATTTTGTTGTTTAAATAAAGGAGATTCAAAAACTATAAGTTGAATTAATTACTCAAACATTTTAACATGAAACTTGCTGATCTTCATATTAAATAGGCAAATTAAAAATTCTGCTTTGTAAAACTATTCATAAACAATGCATGAAGAAGTCCAAAATCTGAACACAGCATAGAAAAATATTCACTTTTCAATGAATCACACACATTTTTATCAAATTATGTTAGAATGGACATTATTTTTGCATTTGGGCATCATTCTGATGCATGGCTATTTAACCCTTTGCATGCTGGGAAATTTGTCGTCTGCTAAAATGTCGTCTGCTGAATTTCTAAAATTAGCATTTTCTTCGTTTTTTTTTCAAAGAATACTATCAGAATAGCAAACAGTTTGGATCCTGATGAGACGCCACGTTCTGTGGCGTTCCATCTGGATCCAAACTGTTTGCAAAGGCCTTCAAAATTCGGTTCCAGCACTGAAAGAGTTAACAACAAATCTAATGCCCTCCTTGTTTAATTACTTCTCATCAATACTCCAAATCATTGTTTATTGGCCAATAAACAATCATAAGTTGTTTATGAATCATAATAACTAATTATAATTGGGCCATGCTCTGTGAAAAAAGGGCTTAATGCATGTGCATAAGTGTCGTCTCATAGACTAATCAGGGACAACACTTTCCGACTAAACTTGATTTTTGCTGAGAAGAGACTTTCTTTAAACGAAAAATAACATAAAAGCTGAAAGTGTCGTCCCTGATTAGCCTGTGCAAACTGGGACGACCCTTTACGCACTTGCATTTAACCCCCTTTTCTCAGAGCGCGACTCATATCATTTCAGTTGAAGGTCTGCTGTTCTGGCTCAGAGAAATGTGTTGTTTCAAAGCCCCTGTTCATTGGATCCATTCCGTTACAAGATATGTCTCAACCGGAACCCCTCCCAAGATCGTATGTTCAACCATCCGCACCGGCAATTGTGTCTCCAGAGGCGTTGTCTGTTGAGTTGCCTGCTGGGAATACCGGTATACCTGGGGAGCTGGTGCTGCTACCTTCATATGAAGAATGTAGGTTCTGTTGCCATGGAAACTGCTTAACCCTTTACCCTCAGATATGTACTTTGACACGTTTGTAGTCCCTTAGATAATCTAATTAAATTTTAGACACTTTTACTAGAATTAAGTTTTATAGCCTGCATACTTACTTGCAGGCTGATCTGGTTTTATGCTGATTGCAAATAGTCATTTTCACTTTGCTTCTGAGAGGGAAAGGGTAACCTGGAATATTTGGGTTCTGAGTAAAGATATTGGACCAAGGTTATTTTGTTGTTTTTATTTAAAAAGAATAATACATGAGAGTAGATACATGTACATTTGATTTGAATATTTATTAATTCTTTTGTTACAGTATTATATTTTAAATAATGAGTTCAACAAAATCACTGACTGTAATTAAATTTACCCAACATTTTCGTTCAGTTGCTGCTTCTATATATTACTTTCAACTTTTGTAAAAATGTATGTCCATAAATATTTTATCATTGAGGTATTTGTCTTAAAAAGGTTAAAAACATTCTTTTCAGCTGTGCTCCCACCCCCTGCATATTCAGAATGCATTTTTGGTCGCACACAAATCTCCGACGAAAGTGAAGAAAATGCAACGGATGGGCAAACTAACACTGAATGGGCACCGTCCTATCCGTACTACGACTACACACTGAGGTATGGATCTCATGCGCCCGGCACAGCAACGCTGAGGAGGTACCATAGTAACGTCGATGGCGATGATGATGATGATGACAACGAGGATGGATAATATGAGTCGGATAATGTTAACCTAAAATAGAGACACTTTTTGTTATGATGGCGATTATTTCGATGATTATTATGAAAATAAGGCTCAATGAAATTTTTTAATAATTGCAAGAAAATCTTGGCAAAATAAAACCTAAGAAAACCTGTTTAACCCTTTTCATGCTGGGAAATTTGTCGTCTGCTAAAATTATGTCTGCTAAATTTCTAAAATTTGCATTTTCTTTGATTTTTTTTCAAAGAATACTANATGATGATGGTGATGATGAAAAGTAAAATCATCTAAACTGTAACTGCAGTTACATAAACCAATAGTTTTATTTATTGTTCTACTCAATCAGGTTGAACTATGTTTGCTTTAAGATAATGAGATAAATCATTATTGCTTGTTTTTGAAGCATTGCAATGTAAAACTATACTTCTTATTAGTTAAATATGGTACCAGTGTGGTATTTTACTGTTTAAAACATTTTTGTGAACATGTTCAGCAGTTTATTAAGATTTTCATGAAGTCATGCAAATATAAGAATGGCATTTTGGTTGATCTTAATATAATTTTGATCTACATGTATAAATCAATGTACATATTGCTTTCATAGTCACATAATAGACTATGTGCTTGTTTTTTGGTCAGTACTTTGGGCCATCATTTTGGCCGCTCTTGTGTCATTTAAGTTTTCATCAGACATGACTTGTTAACTGAAGTATTCAGTCACCAAGTATGAGTCAATTCGTTTGATGAAATGTTTCATGATATAGGTTTGTTGTATGGTTTTGGTGTAATGACTCAGGGTTGTTTGGCTTTTCAACATTAGGTAGCATGTCCATGATAACAAGCATTTGTGTAATCAGAAACTCAGTTTTGCTTCCATTTTACCATTTTGTGTGTTGTGTTACCATATTGGTGTTGCATGTACACAAAGATTGGCAGATTGTTTTTGAGTGAATTCTGGCCAAACGGCATCTTTGTGTACATTTAAGTGCTATTCCTTCTTTTCAATGATCCACTGTTTAAACGCTTTATGTGTTCACTTAAATATTTATGTCCCTGAAGGTGGGCATATAGTGATCACACTGTCCGTCTGTCTGTCCGTCTGAAATTCCATTTTTCGTTTAGGTTTCGAAAAATGTGGAAAAACACTTTGCGTTTCGGTTTAGAAAATTGTAGAAAAAGAGGGCATATGTCATCCTACGGTGACAAGCCTTGTTTTGTAATGTCATTCTACCACATATTTAGTACAAATTACTTACTTTTAGTCTTTTTATGTTTTGCCAAAAAAATGCAAATTGGTTGTAGGTGTGTGACTTTATTTATTATAACTGTGTTTATTAACTGGAAAATAAGCTACAATTAAACAAAAAAATCCTTACTCAACATATTCTTTAAAACCATGCTTACCAAACGTTATTAAAGTTTTCTATTGTTTCCTCTTATACTCGCTGTAAATTGATTCACATTTGTTTTAGTTTGAATCCTACCTACCTTGGTATTCCAATATATATATGTATGTTCAAGAATAACATGCTAGCTTTTATACGCTGTCCTATGGCATATGTTGGTGAATTTTGTTCAAGTGTTTTGTTTCTAACTTGATCTATATGAATGAATGTCTCATGATGACCCCTATTTTTGTCCCCTACCAGTTTCACCAGAGGGGACTTATGGTTTGCGCTCTGTCTGTCAGTCCGTCAGTCTGTCTGTCAGGCCGTCAGTCCGTCACACTTTTCTGGATCCTGCGATAACTTTAAAAGTTCTTCATATTTTTTTATGAAACTTGAAACATGGATATATGGCAATATGGACATTATGCATATCATTTCATTTTGTTCCTACATAAAAATAATTGGTTGCTATGGCAACAAATATAAAAAATAAATAAAATCTGACAATGGTGGAGCCGGTAGGGGACATCATTGCTTGGCAATAGTCTTGTTGCATTTGGAGTTGTACAGACGTTCAGGAAAGTCAGTCTGTTTAATTAATATGATCTACTTTTTATATTGTATACTTTAACAGGTATGTAATAAATCTGTGTTGTTTTTTTATACAAGATATGTCTTAACTTGCCCCAAAACAAGTGTGTATATTTATTTCATTAAGTAAATCAATATTTACGAAATACCATTGTTTTAAGTAATGAACTGCTAACTATCGGTATGTAAAAATCGCTTTGTGTGAAAACAATGTGTATTATGTTACTTCAATTTTATCACCATTGTTTAATTGTTGCTTCTGCTTTTGTTGTGTTTGTGATGGTTTTGAATGCAGAAAAGTTATCATAAGCAGATTAAATTTTCACCAAAGAGTTTTTAGTTTCAATTCTAATGATTGGAGTTTTAGGATTGTTATTATTTTTAATTCACTCGTTAGAAAGTCATATAGTTTCTTACCTGTTTGTCAGTCTTTCAGTATGTCCGCACTTTTTGGTGTCTGCATTCTAGCTTAATCAGTTTTCATTGGATCATCTCCAAACTTTTTGAAATTGTTTATTGGCATAAGATGAAGGCTTAGCTTAATAATCAGACAAAACTCAGCAGGCACTTGGTACAAACATTAACAATCATAAGCCAACTACAAGCGTTTAAACCTGTCTCCTTACCTCAAAGGTCAAGTTCACACTTAGAGGTTAAAGGTCAATTATGCACAATTATCAGAAATAAAGCTTGTACTTTGTAGGAATTTATGATTGCACCTGTCCTGGTTTTAAACTGACTGTGGTGTGTTCTGATCTGTCTTTATGTCTGTAACTGTTGTATGCACAACAATGTATTAACACTTTGCATGCTGGGAAATTTGTCGTCTGCTAAAATGTCGTCTGCTGAATTTCTAAAATTAGCATTTTCTTCGAATTTTTTTCAAAGAATACTATCAGAATAGCAAACAGTTTGGATCCCGATGAGACGGCACGTTCTGTGGCGTCTCATCTGGATCCAAATTGTTTGCAAAGGCCTTCAAAATTCGGTTCCAGCACTGAAAGAGTTAACTGTTGCTTTAATACTCACATACTTAATAGGATGCTTCCAAAAAACACTGGTACAGCTTGTTTATGTGTTGTTATGCTTTGTCATTTTTTGTAATTTGGTACAAAGTACACTGTCAAGTCATAATTTGTTATCATTCTTGCTTGCATAATGTTGTTTTTCCTGTATGTCCTATTATAGATTTTCAATAATTAGACAGACATTGTGTTGTTGGCCTGTTATGTTATTCAGCATGCACAATTAGCTCTAAATACTGTGTCCAGTAGTAGCTGCTGTATATGCAGCCAACATGTAGAGAGAAACATGAGATTAAATGAATCTGGTATGAGAGGGCTCTCATAAAATGAAGCTGGTATAAAGGGGCTGTCATTAAATGAAGCTGGTATAAGGGGACTGTCATTAAATGAAGCTGGTATAAGGGGGCTGTCATTAAACAAAATCTGTTGTTAGTACATGTAGATTATCATTAAACTTATCTGATATAAAGAGAACAGTATTAAACGAAACGGGTATAAGGGTTATATCCTCTAAAATTCTTGTATAAGGGAAATATCATTTAAATTAACAAATTAAGTGTAAGGGAAATATTATAAAATGAGTAGGTGTAAGGGAAATATAATTAAATGAATATGATGTAAGGGAAATATCATTAGAAGAATATAGTGTAAGGGAAATATCCTCTATACAAAAAAAAATCTAAGGGAAATATTTAAATTAACGAATCTGGTGTAAGGGACATATAATCAAATGAATATAGTATAAGGGGAATATCATTAAATGAGTGTGATATGAGGATAATATCATTGAACTAATCATCATTGAACAAATCTGGTATAAGGGCATATCATTTAATTAGAAACTCATGACTGAATAAGACACCTAAGGGTACAGAAAAGTCATTGCTAGATTTCATTTATAATTTATAGGCAAGTACCTTATATATTTATTTGAATACAATGTATTGCTTTTAAATTTATTTAAAATTCTGTCTCAATTTGGTTTTTTTTTAAGTCATTTTATGACTGAACAAGAAATATTAGGTTTTAATACAGTAATAGCTTTATCTGATTTTTATTCATAGACACGTAGCTGTTACATTTATGTGAATATTGCTTTTAAATTTGTATAAATTTTGTCACAATTGTATTAATTTTTATAATAATGTCCCGTACTTGAATAAACTTCAATGCAATTTTCAACTAGTTAAGAGCATTTGTTATCCGTTCATATGGCATTAATAAATAGATAAAGCCAAACAATTTTTTGTTATACAAACTTGTAGGCTAACTTAACTGATTTGGGTCTCTTACACACGTTATAGTGGACTCTTGACACAAAGACTTAGTACACTTTTCATTGATGATGCACCAAATAATGCCTTTAACTTTTGCCTTTATTTGACCTTCCAGTATGACCTTGACCTTTAACCTAGAATCTGATAATTGCAGGTGATACTGCCTCTCATAGCAAACACATCCAAGTTCTATCAAGTTATTCAAGTAATTCACTACTTACAAAGTTATGCTTCAGACATGTTCAGATCAAAGGTCTGGAAAAATGAAACCAACAGGGTCAGAGGATTTAATACATAGAGGATATTTGTTGGAATCGGTGAAATATCGATTTTATTTCACAAGTGATCATAGAAAATTATATTTTCACGAGTGCCACGGGTTAAAATATATGTTTTCTGTGACCACGAGTGTATTAAAATCGATATTCCAGCGATTCCAACATTTTTTTTTTATTTAATGCTTTTTTCAATGTTTATTTTCATTGTAAAAGAGTTTAACTGAAAAATTTCGCTGGAATAATAACGTCATTTCGTCAACAAAATGACATCATTTCACAGTAAGTGAAAAGTATCAATATATTTCACTGTTTGAAACAGTGAAATATCAGTTTTAATTCACTGATATTTCTCTCTAAACCACCTGAAAGCATAAAATAAATTCTAATATTTCACTTTATTCCAGTATTTTCACTTTATTTCACACAAAACAGTTAGCACAGGTGCTGGGACACTCCTCAGGTCCTGAAATATTGGCGTGAAAACAAAAACACAAAAAAGAAATGAAAAGATTTTTAATTATTATTTATTGGTGCAATAGGAAGTAATTACACATGTTTCATAGTCATATATGGGTAAGAACAACACAACCATTATATTTCATAACCATACTTGGGAAAGAACAACAGGTACATTATAAAACACTGAAATCTATCACATTCTAAATCGTTACAACTACAGGATGTAAATATAATATAAACAAACACAACAAAGAATAACTAACATGTAAATCTGTATTCAAAATCATAAACGAGAAGTGATTAAAAAGACTAGTTTAAAATGATCTGGTTAATGAATTCAACAGAAATCACACTTAAACAAAACTAAATCCACATACTTTATCAAAAACTTAAGAATTAACTGGGATGGTTCTTATGTCGAGTGAATGAGGCAACATATTGTGTAGGTCTCTGGTTTCAGCAGTAAATACTGAGTATTAATATGTATGATTGAGTTCATACATAACATTTTCAAACTGTTGAACAAATGAGTCGTGTTCTGAGAAAACTGGGCATAATGCATGTGCGTAAAGTGTCGTCCCAGATAAGCATGTGCAGTCCGCACAGGCTAATCCGGGATGACACTTTCTGCCTAAACTGGATTTTCGCTAAGAAGAGACATCATTTAAACGAAAAATTCTATAAAAGCGAAAATTGTCGTCCCTGATTAGCCTGTGCAGACTGCACAGGCTAATCTGGGATGACAATTTACGCACAAGCATTATGCCCAGTTTTCTCAGAACACGACACAAATACAAAACAGCCTAGCATACAATACTGTCATGAAAGTAGATTTAAGAATTCCCAATACAGCAATTATGCTATTAACTCTGAACTCCGAGTAATAATGTGATTCTTAACATATCATTATCTAAATGAGCCTCGCTCTGTGAAAAGGGGGTTTAATGCATGTGCGTAAAGCGTCGTCCCAGATAAGCCTATACAGTCGGCACAGGCTAATCAGGGATGACACTTTCCACTTTTACTGTATTTTTCGTTTTAAGAAAGTATCTCTTAGCAAAAATCCAGTTAAGGCAGAAAGTGTCATCCCTGATTAGCCTGTGCCGACTGGCACGACACTTTACACACATCCATTCGACCCCCTTGTCACAGAGCAAGCCTCCTATGCAAGTCAAAACAAATTTCTGACAGAAACTTATATTGAAAAATGTCTTCAGGCTGGGTCATATATTCAACTGTGCTGCAGTATGTGTAAGTAGTCAACAGATATTTAAAGTGAGACTGCAAGATTTTGTCAAATATTTATGAATTTATATAAAATGTGTAAAAAAAACTTATTAAACATATATTTCAATATAAATTTAAATAAAAGTTAAGAACAACATGTGTCGAAAAATGCGAAATAAGCCAGATATTTAATTCTGAAATCGAAAATGTCTGTACAGTCGAAATCGCCAGCATGTTTATCATGCATGTATGATGTGAATGTAAATTTAGTATTAGTGCAGATACGTTCATACGACACAAAGACACAATTTTGTTTTACAGATTATTTTAATTTCCTGCAACGATATCTATTATACCACACACAAACAATAATTCTGATCCTAATAAAAAGACGAATGCTTCAGTTATTGTAGGAAAATATGTACGAAATATCTTTGTCACAATCGGCTTGGGGCGCAAATTTGTCTTTGCTGCATTTTATGAAATTCGTCTTCAATGTATAATTTTTCTTGTCTATTTTGTGTTATTGTGACATATTTTTATCAATATATTACAATTTAACACATATAAAAATCTTGCAGTCTCACTTTAACAAGAAGCATATGAGCATCACAATGTATTTTATAAGCTATCAAAAACATAACAACATAAAATAAATATATCAATTAATGAAAATGAATATATACAACCCATCATGATGTTCAGGTATAAGGTAAAGCTTCATGTTTTGTAGTCAGATGATATTGGCTCATTTATGAGCATTGTATAATGTAAATAATTGCTTAAATATAAGAATTGTGCATAAAATGGCAAATTATGGCAACAAAATGTATGCCTGATTGTACAAATAATCATACACTTTATATCAAATAAACAATTTAACATATTGCCATTTCATGGTGTTAATCAATGATTGATATGACTTTATATATATTATTTTTAGTGATCAATGTAACAACACATCGTTTAGACAATATCATATTTAAGTTCATGTAAAAACATAAAATAAAAAAGTAAGTAAAAAAACTGCATCTCTTTTTTAAACAGAACAGAGCAGATAGTTTATTTGCAACTAAAGAATATACAGCTCATCGTAAAAAAAAAACAATAAAGCAAACATAAAAACACATGCGTCAAAATAACAACAATTGTTTATGCATTTTTTTTAAATATATGATTTTTGTGAGGATGTAATATGTAAGAGAAGCAATCTAAATTTTTTTAACAAAGTAAAGTGAATATTTAAAACCCGTTATTGATTGAGAAAAAAAGTTATGCACTAGATATTATATACAAAATTTCAATTCTGGGAAAAAGATATTCTCTTTTAAAGATACGTGTACAACAATACAAGTTATTTTAACTCTTTCAGTGCTGGAACCGATTTTGAAGGCCTTTGCAAACAGTTTGGATCCAGATGAGAAGCCACAGAATGTGGCGTCTCATCAGGATCCAAACGGTCTGCTATTCTGATAGTATTATTTGAAAAAAAGTTGAAGAAAATGCTAATTTTAGAAATTCAGCAGATGGCATTTTAGCAGAAGACAAATTTCCCAGCATGCAAAGGGTTAACATAATTACAAGTCAAACATTACATGCAATTTATTCCTGTAACCTTATCAGGTTCCTTGATCCCAAGCCCTCACGGCTTTAACATTTACCACTCAGATACGCACTATAACCCTTTGCATGCTGGGAAATTTGTCGTCTGCTAAAATGTTGTCTGCTGAATTTCTAAAATTAGCATTTTCTTTGATTTTTTTTTTCCAAAGAATACTATCAGAATAGCAAACAGTTTGGATCCTGATGAGACGCCACGTTCTGTGGCCTCTCATCTGGATCCAAACTGTTTGCAACGGCCTTCAATATTCGGTTCCAGCACTGAAAGAGATAACCCATTTGTAGTCCCTTAGAAAATCAAATTAAATTAAAGACCTTCCTTACTAGATTCAAGTGTTTAAGGCTTCATTTCCAACCATATGGTACTAATGTACAGCAAACAGCATAACACCTGAACAGACTGCAAGTTTGGCTTTTATGTTAATTGCATGAGCCATTTTCACTTTGCTTCTGAGTGGGAAAGGGTTAATAATTACACCACTCAGCAGGGCAACTTTGAGTTAGTAGAGGCCATGTTGAAACAGTGTCTATTCTTGTTTATAAATTTACATTTTTTTAGTTGAAAAATTTGGAAATGCATATGCAACACAAATGAAACATTTTGTTACTATTAATTTTGTCTTGCCATTATATTTGATTAAAAAAGAAACTTAATTCATATACTATAATCAAATATAATAAACATCATTGCCATTGAAAGACATATATGTAACCGTTGACATGCTGCATTACAAGCAGTTTAATGCATGTGCGTAAAGTGTCCTCCAGGATTAGCCTGCGCAGTCCACACAGGCTTATCAGGGACGACACTTTATGATTTTATGGTATTTTACATCACTTCTAAACAAAAATCCTTTTTAGGAGGAAAGTGTTTACATGTAATTATATCTGATTTACATCTCTTAAAATGTACTTAATTGTATGATTACAATAAGTGCTGAAACAACAAAAACTGCAAACAAATTAAAATATGGTAAGTAACAAAGTGCACAATTTGTGCAGAGACAGTTATAACACAGTTAAAACACAGTACATATGGTTAATTAAGACTTTGCATGTTTATGTCTTTGTTAATTGATTGTATATACATATATTACAAAATGAATAGTTATTGAAACAGGAAAAAAACTAAAAAAACACAAAGTGCACAGCTGCCAGTGAAATGCACCTTGATATATGAACAATTACATGCACTGCCTTTTCAAAAACACTAAACAGGCAGCATCTTCCACACCTGTATCAAAAAGTGTTTATACCTTGATACACTTGCCCAAGAACAACCACTGAACATGTGGAAATAAACAGCAAGCATGGAGATTCATACCCCTGGTTAACCCATTTATGCCTAATGGACTCTCCCATCCTTCTAAATTGGATCAATTTATTTCCAAAATTAGGTATGTCTAGTATATTTATTTCTATATTTAGAATATTTCTTACAGAAATTCCTTTAAGCAAACAGCGCAGACCCTGATGAGACGCCGCATTGTGCTGCGTCTCATCTGGGTCTACGCTGTTTGCCAAGGCCTTTTTTCTAGACGCTAGGCATAAATGGGTTAACCTTTTACCGCTTAGATACCCATCTTGTAGTCCCTTAGAAGATCAAATTAAATTGTAGAACTTTCTTACTAGATTCATGTTTTAAAGGCTTCATTTCCCAACCCTACAATACTGATGAGCAGCAAACAGCATACAACATTAACAGCCTGCAAATTACTCTCAGGCTGTTCTGGTTTCATGCTGGTTGCATGCAGCCATTTTCACTTTGCTACTTAGCAGAAAGGGTTAAGGCTTTTTTCCCATCTTTGGGAAGCGGCCTTGGCCTCCTCATTTTGTGGAAAAAAAAATGAGTCACAAACTTTAAAAATTTGTGAAAATTTGAGTCGCAAACTTCTTTAAATGGTGAGAAGTTGAGTCGCAAACTTCTAAAATTTGCGAAAAACAGCCATTCTCTAAGAAGAAAAGAAGCCCTGGTGCTGAACCATGTAGTCACAGTCCCCTAAATCTCTAGACACCACTTACAGCTCACTTTCCCACACATTCTCCTCACCACACTGCCACTGCATCGCCAATAATTTCTTTCAGTAATACGTACACATCCCATGGTAGTTTTGGTGTTGAAAAATAACGAGAGTGGATTGGAGTGGGTGATTTTTCATAAAAATATTAAAAACGTAATGATCCATTAAAAACATTTATGATTATATCTGTATAACTTTGTGTGAGCAAGTAATTTTGCATGTGAAGTCATAGCTGATTTATGACTTCCACTAAGTCGTATTAAAGCCCCATTACTACTCAAAATCAACGAAAAATTTGTACAATATTTCGTAAAATAAAGCTAAAAAAAAATAAAATCAGTGTTCCATATAGCAATTACGAAATTTCAACACCAGATGTGGTCTGGTAACATAGATGTTTGTAGATATAAAATGCATGTTTTTATTTAATTGTGACACAATTAATTCCCTTTAAATTTCCCGTAAATATATCTATTCATATGACACAAGAACAACAAAAAATGGTACCGTGTTAGTGTTCATGTGTCGTATGAATAGATATCGGAAATTAAAATGGAATTTATTGTGACACTAAAAAATAAAAACATGCATTTTATATCTACAAACATCAATGTTACCAGACCACATCTGGCTTTGAAATTTTGGCTATTGCTATAGGGAACATTGATTTTTTATTGGGTAACTTTATTTAGGGGAAATACTTTACAAACTTTCTGTTGATTTTTTCGTATTAATGGGGCTTTAAATATAGACTTCGGTGCTAATCTCCAGTGATTTGTTTGTTGTTTTGTCATTTAAGAATGCGTGTTTTCTTTTTTTATGCAGAATATACCCAGCATAAAGAAATATTCATTATAAAAAGAAATTAAATTGACAAAACATCAAGGACGCACTAAGTAAAAGGTTATTATTTTAAAAGATGATATGTTTGGTTCACCAGATTTGGTGTAAAGGAAAGACCAAGAGCATTAAATAGGTAATATTTTGCATCTCTGAACTTGTATGTCGGAGGAAAAGATATCTTCTCAACAATTCACTAAAATGCAATCGAACTGACAAATGAAAATAAACATGTAAGTAATTAATCTAGGCAAATAAAACATTTATATAATTCATTGAAAGAGAAATGACATATGGCTACTGAAATAAA
>VMBQ01005082.1:3601-42513 GCA_007657795.1 Dreissena rostriformis | reverse complement strand
ATTATTCTTTAATTAAACCAAACTATCATACAAACTGTCTCATTAAACAATCTTTGAACAGAAAATGAAAGCATGCCGTCAAAATAAACGTTTAACAATTCACACGTTTTCAAAACAAGACGGACTAAATGGGGCTTATTTTAATAAACACAATTATAAAAAAGCTAATAACAATTTATTACTAAAAGCAATCCGGTATGTAAACAATTATTGAATTACAAAGTTTTACAATATGAAATGAAAAAAAAACATCATACAACTACATTTCATAAAAACAATAATCATGAATATTAATACATTAAACTTAACAAATTTTATATGAACACAATTTCTATAAAACTATATATAAGAAACAAAATTGGGGCGAGTTGTCTTTCGATTGGGGCGAGTTGTCCAACATATTTGGGGCGACTTGTCCAGATTTTCGGGGCGACTTGTCCTGGGGCGAGTTGGCTTTGGGGCGAGTTGTCTGGCTCCCCCTACAATATAGTATGTATATTTTACGGATAGATAAAAAAACTTCGTTTCATTCCGTCGAGTTGAAGGAACAACCAATATTTGTTAATTTTGCTTCGTTTAAATGCACCAATGTGAGAAATTATGTGTTATATTATAATACAAAAAGAATATTCATAATACAAGTATGTGATCATGTGTTTTTATATGAATTTATACATCTTCTTCTTCTTCTTCTTCTTCTTCTTCTTCTTCTTCTTCTTCTTCTTCTTCTTCCATGTAATGGCCACCTTTCTTCTTCTTCTTCTTCTTCTTCCATGTAATGGCCACCTTCAACTGACTGAAGATTATTGCCATGGTGCGCATTAGAGATAAAGACAAGAAAAAGTGAGAGTAAAAGTGTGAAGTATATACAGTGTGAGATAAAAACGGAGGGGAAGTTAGATAAAGTGTTTGGCTAGTTGAGATCTGAAGATTTCAACTGAGCCAGCTGACAGTATGTCTGGTGGAAGGTTGTTCTTAATGGTTCTCGGGAAGAATGATTGTTGGCGATAGAGCGTTCTGCAGTATGGGATGTGGAAGTAGATAAAAATTGTTTGTTGGTTCGGACTTGTTAAGATTTGGTTGGAGTCGATTCTCGGTTGGTATGTGTACTAGGTTGTTTACAGTTTTATAAAACATTATTAGTCGTGCTTCTTTGCGTCGATCTTGGAGTGATTTCCACGGAAGGTCTTTTAGCATATCTGTAACGCTTGAGCGATTATTGTATCTGTTTTTGACGTATCTGGCTCCTCGACGTTGGATCATTTCCAGCCTATCCGTATCTCCCTTTTCATATGGGTCCCAGATGGTGCAGGTATATTCCAATGATTATACATATATGTTTACACATAAATATATTACTCAAATCTTCATATGTAAGTTTCGATTATGCTTTGACTCGCGCAATACTTTGTCAATTACATAAATTTACAAATGCACACACACTTTTAACAAAAATGATATCGATTTCATGTATATTCAAATTACAGTTGTGATTAAATCATTGGATTGTCTTGAATAATTTCTAACTGTTTCCGGGAACTCATCGTTTCCTTTCGTTGACCAATATTTGCCATTATTTGGATAATATCACGGAGCAAAACAGTAGCCCTTTCTCAACCAGAAATATTTTTCGTCCGTAGCAATCATCATAATCTGAAAATGGCATTTGATAGTTGAACATGTGCATATTCTCAAAGACTAACACTACCAAAAAGAACGTGTATTACATACTGCAATCAACAATTCCAATATTTTCCTATCATTGGATTGTAATGAATGGCATTATTTATAAACTATGATTTATAAACGTATAGCTAAAATATGCAGGCGAAACGACTTATTATAAGTAGTAGCCTACTATTTTATTACCATTTCAAAACTTTATAATTTATAGACGAAATACCTTCAATTTTTCTGTTTTTCTTTGTTGTCACGGAACCAGCTTTGTGCACAAGAATGACAGCAATGTCAACTGCAACTTCATGGACATAAATGTGCATTTGAATTGTATTGTTGACAACTGGAAGTACTTTATGATTCGCGGACTTTTATTTTATATAGTGTGTCAAATGAGTCACTAAACAAACATTTTAAATAAATTAAAAATATCTTTCACTAACTTTATGCTATATTCTTAATTATTGATAGTGTTCTTTGTTCATGCAATATATATTTTGCACACTGGTTGTGGTACACTCGAAAAGAAAATGTTACTTTCATAAATAAAAAAAGCATAGAAACGAAGCAACCCGCAATCACGAGAAAGGTAAACGTGTATAACTATGGGTATAGCAGTTTATGAAACGTGAACTCAACACTGCTCCTAAAAGATATAACATCAACAAGGCACCGTTATATTGTGCATGCTGCACAGCGTTTATTAACTGACATATTTTACATATAATAATGAACCATATTTATTACGCAGCAGAGAACAAATATCCGAGATCCATTAATAAGGTGTTTTTTTTTTTAAGTTTTATGATTTTAGAATGTGCGTACTGTAAACCTGACACTCAAAATAGAATTATTCACAATAAGTAAGCCCTTATAGTCAATTAAACAAGTTACTTGTTATTAATTACCTTACAAGAGCGATGGAAAATGTCGACTCTATTTTATGAATTTATTTTGACCGAATGTGGAAACAATAAACATTTAAACACAATTATGACAAATGGTTGCAACTGTATCGTTTCAAGCGTTGGAAGTGAAATTACTTTATTTCGTGTATGTTTATATCTGCAAATTTAAGTCAACCATATCAATTTAAGTACTGTCGCGCAACCGAATAGCGACATTTTATTTAGAAATAAGACAGCGATGTACACACATGCTGAAATTGGCACTGGGCATAACACATGATAACATGCTTTATGACCGATGCTCAATCGTTTTGGCAAGTCGAAGCATAACGTCTTACTCTCGGATAACATCGAGGGCATTCTATGTAACAAACTGTGGATGCCACTCTATGGTTTGTCGCGAGTTATATTGGAATACTCTATTCCATTTGCAGACATTCAGTCAGCATAACATGAAACGGCTAGAAGACCGACTTTTGTATGTAAACAATGTGCATACAAGGCTTTACTGTTATCATTTTTGTGTGTTGATATTTCTGCTTCATATTCTGTTGTGAAGGTGTCTTTGAAAATGTAGAAAGTTCCGCGATCAATTTCATTATGAAGAAATAGCATGTTTTGTCATGGAAAGGCAGCTTAAGGGGAGACATAAAATGTCTTCCTACAGTAACGCTAATAAGTATTTACAAAAGGAACTAACAGAAATGACAGTTAATGGAATCATTCCGTTTTTTTATTTTATTTTTAAAATAACTTCCGATTTTTTTTTAAATAAGTGTGGTCTATTCTCATAATAATCATGGAAGGAGCCCAATCTTTATTTTTTCCGTGAATTTCAAGAGATTGTTCAGTAAAATGCACGAGCTTAAACACATTTTAGTACAATCTTGACAAACAAAATAATGTATTCATTGTGTAGCGAACTAAAGCTACATTAGTTTGTGTTACTTTGCTTAAAGTTTGAGTGTGTACGCATATTATTTGCATCGTCCTTGTTGCATTATCCAAAATGTTGGTATAAATTATGTGTGCAATCATGTAGTTTGCGTAGCTCTCTACATCATATCAAATTATTTATAACTATCATCGTTATTTAACTGTATAAACAAAATGATCTTTTTGTCTCGAGCTAAATCCTAAATGAACAACTACACAACGTTTATAAACAATGTTAGTGCACAATTGTATACGGTAAATGCAAAGATTTACATCCAATTGTCGTCGGTTAAGCCTCAGTCTTTACGCTTTGGCTTCAGTTCTTGCACAGCAGATTAAAAAAGCCATCGCGTTAAGGCTAAATATGAAAGTAAAAACAATGCAAACACTAAGTACACGTAGATTATCAGTGTAAAAATATAAGTATAATGTAATACATAATTCAATACACCTAACTAAAGTATTCAAGTGTAGAAACACTTACATTTCATTATACGAAAATTCGAACGTGTTTTAAGCAAAAACAAATACTAGAACATGATGCGCAAATTTCTTCCACAGTTTTCTTTCTCGCACGGTTTAGTTCCACACAGACACTATTTTTAATTGTACACTCTCGGTTTTAAACTTGTTAAATGAGCATGAAATTATACGTAGAGTACTTATTGAACAACACGTGTTTACAATTGTATCGGTCGATTACTAAAATGATTAACATAATTTACTATACACAACATATCCAAATAATCGGAAAAGATGCCGAGACGCTGCATTGTAGTGTGGCTGTATTGCAACTGATCTTCTGTATAATTTCCACGCATCTGGTAATTTGTTTTCTAATTCAAAAACATGACCTAACATGTTAAGTGCTGTAGCAATTAAGTGGTCGCTCGTTCTATTCTGTAATGTGCTTTCGCAGAAGTCTGAAAGTTTTGCCAATGCCAGCTGCTTGTTGTATTTTTTCTTTGATGAAAGGTATTGCAAATAGTAGAGGAATGCGTTGACATCGGTTGTAAACACATTATAAATCGAACGACAATTTACTTGCACATTTGCACATTTTATTTCATCTTCTGTGAGGGCCGTGTACATTTCGTATATCAGATGACATGGAACACAATTTATTTCACTTCGTACAAACACGAGCGGAAAAATTATGTAGGCTGTATTTTCCATTATTATTTCTGTCGATGTATACTTGTTCGATCTTTGATCTGACTTAGATTTGACATTAGTGCTTTGTTTGGTAATCCTGCGAATTGAAGAATCATACCTGATGTAATCATATTTTCGATTGTTTCCAGTAATATACAAGCACGTTCAAACTGACGGGTGCACACTAGCATTGACGCATATCTTAAATGATTCGATGTGTCTTTTGATCTAAGAGATGTTTCGTACATGGAGATAGTGTCACTAGTCACCTTTCTTCCACTTCTTATGCAATCAGATGCTTCCTGTGATGCTAAGTTGCTACACGTACTTTGAAAAATAAATTCAAGCTCATGCTTGTATTCGTGGTCAGTTGCCATTGCTGCCTTAATTGCTAAAGCCTGCATTTTTAAATCGTTCTTAGTAAACGCGAATGGCTGCCCATGATCATTACGAATTTTTTTTATCATCTGCATGATTATTGTAAAACGAATTACTGTGCCAGAAAGTATATTGTCGTTTCTTAAACCTAGGAACCTTGCAGATAGTCTCCAACCTACGTCATCCATACATAACTTTCGAAGACAACGTAGGCTATAATTAATCATCTCCGTGATATTGTTTTCCACAATCTGGAGTTCGTTTTCCGTAAGTTTTCCTGCAAACAAATTGACTGAGGAGATTGTGTAATGTGGACAGTAGCCTCTTTTCAAGAATCGCTGGAGTAAACTGAGACAGTAGATTACACACTGCACGAGATTGTCATCTCTCCATATGTCTTTTGGAAATTGCTCAATCGTAAACAAAAGAGCCGTTTTCATGTGAAAAGTACTCAGTCGTTCATCTACCAGTGGTTTCAGAAACTCTTTTCGAATCATTTTTGTTATTACGTACGCCTTCATCTGTACGATGTCAATGTCAAACATTAGTAAACGCTCAGTCATGTTAGTGGACATTCGAAACTGAGAGTCAACATACTTGTTTTTGTATTTTAGTTTCATGAAGCTTAATTGTAGTTTATCATCGAAACCAAATGTATGCCCCTGAACTCCGGGATGCACCATATACACTCCACACTGTTCTGCCTTTGAAAGCGTTCTTTGTGTGGGCCAGTGGCCCGGCCTTGGTCTCGTAAACAAAACCCTACAATTATCCGGCAAAGAAAGACAGCTTACTGCATAGACATTGTCCATACCATACAACGTGCATGCAGGTCCATGATTTTGCACTCTCTTTGTTTCGTTGTCCCAAAATTGTAAAAACATGTTTAAATAAAACATGGAATTTAACAACAATCGACCTTGTTCGTCAAAAATAAATTTATTGTTAACGCTTTCTGTGGCAGATATGAAGTCTCTACGCATAGGCAAATATGTGTTGTTCTCCAATCTTTCAATGGACTGTAAGCAGCAGCATTGTGGAAAAGAAATTGGTTCTTTTATAACAAAATAATTAGTTTTTGAATCCTGACAATCCGACAAGTGTACACAGGCGACTTCGATCTCAGAATAACAAAGTGTGTCGGTGTCTGACATCATACCAATAGTCGTAGAGCCCTCGATTTGACTACCAAACGTGAGATATTTGAAAGGCAATCTCTTCAAACATATAGATATATATCTATCAATTAGAAGGCTGACATGGCGTCTCAACGATACCATTTCTTCATTCACTCCAATATCTTCCATTACATGCGCTAGTTCTATAGAAAATAGTTTTAAATCTTCTATCTTCATTTGCATTTGCTTTGTCTTGATTTGACGTATATGGTAGTTGTTACTCTGTCTCTCTTTTCATGAACATGTTAAACACATTCTAAAACAAAAATGAATAAAACATTTAAATATAAATATTTATCACTATGCTATCATATGTGTAACGACGCTTATGAAATAAATTTAAAGATAACAACGTTATTTCAGGCCTCAGCATTGCAGATAAAGTGGCAAGTCAATAAAGACACGAATGTTGAAAAACATTTCATTTTCCAACATTAAAAGATAAAGCTTTGCTATCGCAATATCGTTTGAATTTTAACATAATTTAAACAGTGCCTTTAAGTTCGACCAAACTAATGTTGTAGCAAATGCTGTCCTGTATTGTTTGTATAATACATGCACAACGAAGACCTCTTTATAAAGGGACATAACTTCACAAGCCGTTTTAAAGGTTTGGTAATAAGATTATATTTTAATAAGTATCTAATTTAATGTGATCTTAATATACATGTATCGTCCCTATCAACGCTCTGTAAAATATTTATTTTTATAATTAAATAAAAATGTATCGGGCGTGGAGGAGTAAGAGGTAATTGTTACGGTCCGCGGAAAAATAAAATAATTCCCAAACAGTCATTTTTTTTTTATTTCAAATGTGTTTTATTCATCTCGTAAATATGCAGCGATGCACATTAAGTTTTTAAGAAAGCAAGTGCTTTCCTAATGTAGAAGGAAACATAAAGGGTTTAATGTTTACTTCCGCTTCAAAAAAATATCCGGAATTTATAGATCTACTTCAATATTTTGGTTAAATGTCTAAATAAAAACCCGTGCATATGTAACTCGTTAACTATGTGTATTCAATTAATGTTAATACACTTTCGAAACGATGGTTTCCTGCGTGTATGCATTGATCTTTAAAGTAGTGCACAACCGTCATGCACTGCGCATAATCACAAAGTTGAAAAAAGACACCATTTGACACATTGCTTTTTGCCTTTAAATTTGTAGCCGCTAATGTTTTGACATTTTGTGCACGTATGGTATTTATATGTAGCAACAGGAATTAAAAGCTATCGCTAATGACATAAATTGAATAAACATAAAAAGCATAATGCGTCAAATTATTGTTCAATACGGGGAGTATGAACGTGTTTATAGCAATACTCTTTTGCAACTGAGATATTTTCTAAGTATGATACTTAATTAAACGATTTTACTATTGAACAAGTTTCAAGTTTATTTATTTCAAGCTCATGTCATGCATAACATGACAATGTGAGCGAAAGTTACACAAACATAAATTGAAAAAAAAAACACAGCCATTTGCGCAATAAATAAGAAATTCTATTTTAAAACCACCAACAACAAGCTTATTGCTACAGTTTGAAAGTACAATTAATGTCGTACTCCACTTCATCATCACACATCACATTGGGCCCTAAATTGAGTGTTCTTCTGGCATGCGTTTTATTGACTACTTGTACATGTATTTATTTGCATGCACTGATTGACATACAGAAAAAAACATATGGTTATGGTAACTATCACCATTTACATTTATAATTTATTCAACATGTGTCTTATCTGCATATTGGTTATTTCACTTCTGTTTCACAGTGTTTGCGTACTTGTTATGCGTAGCTGCTTCTTGCTTACAGACAGACAACCATATACTCTTCAAAATAATTGCATTTTCTTTACAATCCACTAATATGAAATCATCATAAATCAACAGAACTGTTGAACATTGTCACCATAGCTAAAATTTCAATAACTTTTAAGTTTTGATAGATCTAAAATCGCTCTGCTTGTGATTTTTAATTTCTGGCAGCATGCAGTTAGTTTTGCTCAGAAGCATGGCATGTTTGCAGCCCGGCGCTTGTCGAAAAAGCTTCTTAAACATAAAACAAAAGAAATTAGGTAAAATGTTCAGATTCATTGTCCAATGTGTAGAAAAGCAAATTTTGATTTTTAACAGTTTAAAACAATTTAAATAACTAGCAATAAAAGAGAATACATTTCAGTTTTTTTCCATTCTTTCCAATTTGACACTCCCAGTTTAACCAATTGAGTTAGAAATAATTTAAAAAAAATATTAACTCAGCAATATTTTTTTTTAATATACGTTTATAGTTGTAACAGTTATTTAAGCAACAATGAAAAAACAAAACAATTTCTTCTTCAATTATTATAATAGTTTATCTGATATGACCTGCTTTTTACACCCGCCGCCTGTCGAAGTCTAGCTTGGCTAAGGCACTGGTGATGTGATATTTAGAAAGCGCTGACGTGTACAAAATAAAGTAAGTTATATAGTTGCTCACTTAGTGTTTTGCATGTGACAGAACACTTGCTTCGGTCGGTGTTTTGCACTAGTACTACGCAACCTAATAAAATATTTCACCTGACTCTCATATATAAATACATATCAGTCTACACCATTTAGCAGGAAATACGAGTACTTGAACGAAAATATTAGCTCCAGTGATGAAAATAAAGATGAACGAGATGGTATATTTAATACATAACATTTTAGTTCAGTGAATCCATGTAGAGCAGGTAAAGAAAATTTCTCGGTTTCGACAACAGGTTTAACTAAAATGTATTTTTGTTTTTAAATAAAAAAAAACATGAGTATAGAAGTTGTATTTTAAACTCATTATACTTTGTTAAATCGAATCTGATAAATGGTGTCTTTGCACGTCATTAGAATAAACGTATCTTGCCAAAAAAAATAATAGCAGATAATATAAATTAAATTTAATCTAATGGTGGTAATAACAAGCTCATCGTTCTTACAAATAGAATACTACAACCACAAAATGCCGATTTATATTCGTTCTGTATTGGCATTATCCAATATTGTGCAATATTAATTATTATGAGATAAATTTAGACTTATTATTCACATGTTTTGCATATAGACATACACCGAACATTCATCAGCGACAGGTTAACTTAAATCTATCATAAAGCCTGTTTTTATATTAATATAACCCGATTACCCACTGTATAGCTACATATACTTTTAAAGGGACTTGTTCACATATTTTCGTATTTTTGACAAATGACAGTAATATGTTTACTAACAAATCTATAATGTTTTGAACAGTCGTAACTAATTATAATAACAAGAAAAAAAGTTGAATAAAAATGTTGCCTTCCAGGGAACTCTGGAAGCAAAGGCTAATGCGCTACCGTGGCGCTACCATAGCACTACCACTGCGCTACCAATGCGCAACGCAGACTTTTATATATAATAGCAAAACATGAACCCCACTAGTATAATAGTACTCAACTTTTTTTCCCCAAAATGATCGAGAAGAGGCGTTACAAACGATTTAGTATTGTACCGAGTTCGAACGATGATTATCCATTAATGAACCAATATATATATAAAACAAATCTTTGTCAGGGGTGTTATTTTGCTTGTTTAAACGTAATGTATACATTCGTTTTAGAATCTATGACACTCATTATGAAAATCGTCAATATACCACACTGTCCCTTTATAAGTAAAATACAAAATATTGTATCCGATCAAACTGGCCAACTCTAGCGAAATTTAAAAACATACTATCTTGTCCAAAAACTCAAGACATTAATAACGTTGCCAGATTCCTTACTGATGCCATGAAACTCCGTGAGGAAAAATTAGAAGTATTTGCTGCTTCTCAATACATATTGTATGAAAAACTTAAAATATTGTATATGTACTTTTTGTTAGTTGTTTTCAATACATACACGTGTGTACAAGATGTTGGAACCTGTTTCATTGTAGTTTATGTTTATTAACTTGATTGTATTTGTATTATTCTGATGCATTTTGAATATATTTTGTTTACTTGTTTGTTAATGGTCAAAGGCGTTTTGCCGATGTTCCAATAAAAAAACTTGAAGTAAACTATATTTTAATAAAAATGATATATCTTTTTTATCCATGGTTTATAATGTGTTAATGTTATCTTTAAATATGCTGAACCACTTACGACTTCTTGTGCAATTTATTTATTTAATTGATTTATTATCCACCAATTAGGTCAAACGCGTCGAAAAAAATACAACTTCCAATTGTTTATTCAAGCGGGACAAAACATGTATGTTTTTAAATGGCCAAGGATTTCTTCTATACCTAACTTCTGACAGAATACACTTATTATTGACGACTGAATAACCTAGTGCATTTGCCAACGCAATTTTCCGTTTGTGTCATTTATTAATGACGAGAACAAATGAATATAGTATGTTCAACTAGTATGGGCATAGCGTTGTTATCGTCATACAATTTGCCAGGTGTTTATGTTTATGACAATTTTGATTTCTTATATAAGAGGCATACCGTATCGCGTCCATGTGTAAGTGTTTCTTCTACAACGTATAAGGCATTGTCAATAAGAAACTTCTTTTTACAAACGTCGTGCTGTCGTTAAAATAATAAATATCTACTTACAATGTACCGTAACAAGGTAACCAAAATCACTTGTAAACAGCCATACGGCCACTGCAGAAACTTGTTTTTTTGTAGGTTAAAGTCTCGGGCTTGTAAAGAATCGCTTTAAATGACGATTTGTTCCTTATGAAGTTTAAACGAAACTTCCTGTTTCGATTTGCCATATTAGTACATTATCACTCTCCATGCAGAGTTGTCGTTCCATGCTCTCACATACAACTTGGTGTTATGTAACCGTCGTACAAGAAATGAAACGTTTCCTGCGTGTGAACGTATTTTAACATAAGGGCATTCAGACATATCCGTATATTACATTCCAGGAAGATATCATGTATTGATGTTCTTGCATATGTTAGAATCAATATTCAATTTTAAATTCGATCACTGTGGCGACGGCGAAAAAGCAGCTGACTCTGATATATGTATCTTTACTTGAAAAACTGCAGATATACGTAATGCAGTTGAACAACAACTATATATAGAGCGGAATCTTCATCCGTTGCCACAAATGCACGTATCCTTTGATGTAGACCTTGCTTACCTCATTTTCTGGAGAGATAACTTAATAAAACGCAATATCGGCAAATTAATATCAGACAACGGTACGAAATACGTTCGTAATGCTTAATTGCCTGACGTCTACATGATTTGTTATTCATTTTTGAGTAATTTGAAGACATTTGTTTCATTTCTTAAATACTTTAAAAGGTCGTCGTGGCGTATTGGCTATGGTGTCCGACTAGCGACCGAGAGGTCACGGGTCGATCCCCACTGTAGGAACGTCCTTCAGATCTCCTAAACAAATACTTATATAATCGATTTCTGTACAACTTCTAAATAAAAACAAAGTATAACTCTAGTTGTATCAGAAGAAAATCATTCTTTCCACTAAAAGTTTGTTTTTAATTTGAGGCAATTTGAGGAAATAAAGACACGGGATAAAACACAGGACGAAAACAACACCACTGAATTAAACTGTGGTAACCGCATTTGAAGGTCATAGCAAATCATTATATTGGGTTTTTAAACCGGTATTATGGCGCTAAAACCTCACGCGTGTAAGTAAGTATAATGTTAGTGCATAGCATCATAATTCACACCAAATAGCAATACACGAGAATATTGAATTACGATTTGATTACACCATGGTCGTAAGCTTACAAGAGCGCCAGAATTGTAACTTACAAAGGCAAGATGAAATGACACCAAACACGTATGAATTACGTCTCGTCTTTTATTATTGACTTATTTTTTAGATATAACATCATACAGTTAAATATTCTGATTATCAGCATGCACTACCAGGAAGAAGCCGTAAAGTTGGTTGTAAAATACCATGTGACGTAACTTCAAAACCACATTCTATGCATTTTAACTTAATCATAAACCAAAACTTACACTCTATTATTGTTTTCAAACTTGATCGTGCTAACTCTCAGCATTTATTTAAATAGCTCTAAAAATATCGATTAAATACATGAAATGTATGAACTGATCGTGTTCGACATTAAACAAAATTAATGTTGTATCGTCAAATATTACACATACATATTCTCGATAAATATGAATTTATGATATTATTGGTAATAAACACGCGTTCCTTTCAACATTAATATTTCCGATTTCGCTTGCACGTTTGATACTTAATTTTGTTTTCGTTTTTTTTTCGTTTCTTTGTTTAAATTTGCATGTTTATATCATGAACAATACAACTGTTATTACCGTTATAAGCAGTTATATAAGTTATATAATATTAATCAAACTAATAATGGTACCATCAAATGTATTGTAACTCATAACGACAACCAAACCGGCATCGGTATTTGTGTTTTGAGGTATTGAGAATATGCCACTCGTCTATTCTAATAAATACATGTAGTCTATATAATGTTGATACTTAAAAACATAATATGTATTTACATATTTACTACTTTGTTAAACACATTTGTTCGACGACGTTACGATTAATACTTACACAAATTAAAACTGGAGAGAACATGACTGCACATGCACGAGCAATTAACGTAAGTAACTTTGTTATGTGTATATACATGTATAAACTGTATATAATGTATATTCGTATTTTATTTTTATACTTTTGTGATACATTATAATTTTAGGATAATACTAGATAGTATAGTTCTTTAACATACCTTCGTATAGCTTAGCTTTGAATTCCAGCATCGATTAATAGAAAACCGTTTATAAATTACATAAATGTGAATAATTACTTTAATATGTATCTTAACCAAGTAAGACTGGTGTTATATTATACTGTCTGATTGAAAAATATAGTTCTTATACAACATAATATTTCATTTAAACAAGAGGGCCATGATGGCCCTGTATCGCTCCACTGCTGAAAAAAAAGGCTGAAACAAATATTCTCAGCATGTGCAAATACTAAAATATAGGCCCTATTTAAGCACATGTTCACTTTTGTGACCCCCCTGGGCTGGGTCAAATTTAACCCCAAGGGCATAATTTGAACAAACTTTGTAGAGGACTACTATATCTCACTACATACAAAATGTGGTAGCCCTAGGTCCTAGAGTTAAGGACAAAAATATTTCAAAAGTTTTCACAAAATAAGCAAGATATAAGGGTATATAATGTTCAGTTTTGTGACCCCCGGGTCAGGGTCAAATTTACCCAAAGGGCATAATTTGAACAAACTTGGTAGAGGACTTTAAGACATAACTGCATACCAAATTTGGTAGCCCTAGGTCCAATGGTTTTTGACATAAAGATTTCACAAAATAGGCGATTTAAAGGCGTTTTTTTCCAATCTTGTGACCCCCGGGGCAGGGTCAAAGTTGACCCCAGGGGCATAATTTGAACAAATTTGGTAGACGACTATTAGATGTCACTTCATACCAAATTGTGTAGCCCTAGGCCCAATGGTTATGGACTAGAACATTTTTAAAGTTTTCACAAAATAGGCCCTATATAAGCATATGTTCAATTTTATGACCCCCGGGGCAGGGTCAAATTTGACCCCAGGGGCATAATTTGAACAAACTAAGTAGAGAACTATTAGATGTCACTACATACCGAATTTGGTAGCCCTAGGCCCTACGGTTATGGACAAGAAGATTTTTAAAGTTTGCACAAAATAGGCTTTATATAAGCATATGTTCATTTTTGTGACCCCCGGGGCAGGGTCAAATTTGACCCCAGGGGCATAATTTGAACAAATTTGGTAGAGGACTATTAGATGTCACTACATACCAAATTTGGTAGCCCTAGGCCCAATGGTTATGGACAAGAAGATTTTTAAAGTTTTCACAAACAGGCCATATATAAGCATATGTTCAATTTTATGACCCCCGGGGCAGGGTCAAATTTAACCCCAGGGGCATAATTTGAACAAACTTGGTAGAGGAGTATTTGATGTCACTACATACCAAATTTGATAGCCCTAGGCCCAATGGTTATGGACAAGAAGATTTTTAAAGTTTTCACAAAATAGGCCCATATAAGCATATGTTCAATTTTGTGACACCAGGGCAGGGTCAAATTGGATCCCAGGTGCATAATTTGAACAAACTAAGTAGATGACTATACAATGTCACTACATACCACATTTTGTAGCCCTAGGCCTAATGGTCATGGACAAGAAGATTTTTAAAGCTTTCACAAAATGAGCCCTATATAAGCATATGTTCAATATTGTGACCCCCGGGGCAGGGTCAAATTTAACCCCAGGGGCATAATTTGAACAAATTTGGTAGAGGAATATTAGATGTCACTACATTTTAAATTTGGTAGCCCTAAGCCCAATGGTTATCGACAAGAAGATTTTTAAAGTTTTCACAAAATAGGCCATATGTAAGCGTATTTTCAATATTGTGACTTCTGGGGCAGGGTCAAATTTGACCCCAGGAGAAAAATTTAAACAAATTTGAAAGAGGTTCACCCCGAGAACATTCCTGAGAAATTTCATCAGAATTGGGCCAGTAGTTTAGGAGAAGAAGATGTTTGAAGGAAAAGTTAACGCACGCACGTACACACGACGGACACAGGACCATGACATAAGCCCCGCTGGCCGTTGGCCAGTGGAGCTTAAAATAAGTAAGTTGGCATGCATTATATTACACCATCGGAAAGATTTTAAAATAGTCATACTTTCTTTCTTATTTGATAGAAATAATCGTGTTATCCTTTTTAAATTATGTTTTCGTGCCAGAATTGTGTACATGCACTACATATAAGTCATTAGTGGCAAATAAATACTAGTTTCGTGTTTTATAAGCTTACCTAAAAAAATCGGTATTTGCCACTTATCCAAACACATTAAAATCATCTCCAGTCCGAAGCATCAATACTATCCTCTGACTGGATTGCAGCTTCTGGAGTTTCACTTCTTTATATTGTTGATGAGAGGTCACGTTCATATGACCTTTTAATAACCAATCAAATCGTCGCCTTCAAAGGTTTTTGCTATACTTTGATTGGTTTAAAAGCGGACACATGCGATTAAACTAAGAGGTCAAGTTAACATCGCCGCTTATTCGATGTCGCTGATCAGCGCTTAAAAGCGACAAATAATTGAGCGAACATAATCATTTGAGTTTAATAAGATTGCCACTCGCCGAGTATTTGGCATATACATGCGGCCGTTTCATTTATTGTCATTCTTCATCGTCTTTACTAGACATCCGATTCCTAAAAATCTTGCTTTTATAGTTTTGGAAAGACATTTTCCTACCCAATGTGTCTAAATATTTCGGCGTTGGGCTTGAACATGTAAAATCTTCTTGTAACTTAGATTTAAGAGTACCAGTTACCATTGTTTCATCGCACGAATGAATGGTCTCCCATCGTTCTAGCTTTTCGTTGTCGTTTTTGTTCAGCTTCTCACAAAAGGCACTCGTTTCGATTGAGGCATCGCGTTTGCAACGCCGGAACACAACGGTCACAATCACGTAGACGTTGTAGAACACGGAGAACGGAGGGGGTATGCTAGGCTTGTGGCAATACGCGTGTATCAATCTAAACCTCAGGTAGCACCAGTGCCTATTCGTGTCGTCGTGGATCTTTGTACAGGAATAGCTGAACATGGCGATGAGAAGATTCAGCAAAAGGATCTGGACAATCAGCATGAATATGGCCAACAATACGGGTGCTATGTAGGTTCCAAGTTCGTTGGGACACCTTTTTAGCTTCGAATCACTGCTATTGTACGTCGATTCGTCTTTGCAATTGTCTCCTGAAATAAGAGTTTAACAGCGTTTTCTGAATACACGAACGGTGAATGCATTGCGACAAAACACATTGATCATTAACACAATGTGCAAACTTATTGATCATAACATATTTCTAAAGAGTTATTTCTTAATACGTTCGTAGCTGTTGCTCAATTTATTATTGTTTATAAGGACAAGTAAACGATCTTCTTATATACATTTTAAATTGCATATGCATTAACACATATATTCCAAAAAAAGGAAAACATGCACGTCTTCGTCCAACGGGAGTCAAAAACTTCAATACCTTGGAATTCGTTAAGCGTGTCATCTAATTGTCCGAAAATATTCCAGTATGGCCGCTTCAGAACCTCATGCATTGTTTGGAAGTCACATGAAGACATTGGGTAGAGGATCGCTTGTATCGTTACGGCAAATGATATATACACCACGGTCAGTATGAGCAGGAATCGAGCGAAGTCTTTGAGCATCCTCCCAATCATGACCAAAAGGGGCCCGATAACTTCCAGCGACGAGAAAACATGCAAAAGTCTCAGAGAAAAAAGCATGAATGACAATGCCATCAACAACCGTCCCACGTCTAGACAGCATGTAAGTAATCGAATGCATGTGCCGCCCCAAAACAAAACTATTGCAGGCAGATCTTACCAATTCCAAACGTCGCGGAAATAGACGTCTTCTTCAATAAACTGTTTAATTTCTTCAGTTAGAAATGCTACGACCCAGGCCATTAGTAGGAACTCGATTACGGTTGGGTATTCGTAGATTTTGAACATGATTTCGTGCGCTAAGAAAAGTAAAAATAAGAGGTGGGATACGGTGCAGTACAGAAACTTGACGATCGGACTGTTCACGAAAAGACACATTTTGCCACAGACTGCGCGTGGGGACACGTAATTATAACGCTTCTTTGGATCATGGTCTTCTTTGAAGTAAAGTAGAATTGAAGATAGTATCGGAAGTGCAATGCATATAGAGATTTTCCAACTCGGGTTCGCGTCTTGGTGGTCGGATTTCAAGGGTCCCATCCAAATCTCATTAATTTTCGCTTGACATGCTGGATGTTCGATGAACCTCTTGTTTGTTTTTCCGATAAGCAATGTTGACGAATCCTCAAATGCGTCCCTTGACTTGACGAGCATCGCTTTAGTTGTGTTTCTCTTTGAACTGTAGCACTTGTCCAGGACTGCGTTTGCTCTTTCCGTGTACAGCGACCGATTTTGATTCAAATTATCTCGTTGATTACCGTCTACGGTGTTCTTTCGCATCGAATCAATGCATCGGCAAGCTAATAGAGCCGATGTCAACCTCGAATCAACCAAAGTCCACAGCGCATTAGCTGCAGAAAACTTTTCGTTGCAAATTGCCCAAATAAACAACCACACGAAAGCACAATCGTTAACATCTGATTTTTCCGTGGGCATTTTCATATTGACTCCGACGGTGGCTTGTAAGTCATTTTCAACCCGAGCCATAGATTTATTGGACATTTGACCGAATTCCAACGATTTTACATCAATTTCCACAAGGGATCTCAAAAGAATCAACGCGGTTTCGCCATAATCAAACATCAATGCGGATGACAGCATCTTCTGTCTATAAATTATCTCATCATCAGACTTCCATTTTGAACTGTTTGAAATCATTGCAGAAACTGTTGCTTCAGATGCATGCAGTACGATGGCCATTTTGAGATAATCAATACAGTCATCTTTTCCTAATAAGATTGTTTTTATTATCATCTCGAAAATCCGTTCTGGTTCTTTTGTTGTGTTGAGGTTCTCGTTGACAATAAAGTCACGATTTGTTGTTTTGAATTTGGTCTCATATGGCTCGTTATTCCGTGTAATAGTTATGACAGGAAACCTGCTCTCAATTGACATTTGAATGAATTTGGCGTGATTTTTAATCGTTACATTGACGATTGTCACTACAGGGGCCTTAACATGCTTGTCGATTTGTTCTGTGACCTCAACTCGTATTTTATCAGAATCTGTGTCATCGTCGTAAAAAATGAAATGCGAAAGATATGCATACGATTGGTGATTGTCGCAGCAGCTTTTGAGCTTACAGTTTGTCTCTATCGCTTCTTTCTGTGACACAGAAAAGATGCCGATTGCAACAGGCGAATAATCTGACGCTGCTTCAATGTCATGGACCGCAGCGTGTAATAAATCTGATGCCAATCCCGTCGCGTTTGTGAGTACCCATGCTGCTGACGATCTTATAATCTTAACCAGCGCAGGTTTTACGGTACGATTGTAATCTTCCACATCGTCGGAACCACTTCCGGTATACGAAATTAAAAGACTGGTTTTTCCTAGGCCCCATTGTTCAGTTATTTCCTTAACGCTTCCACCTGTGCTAAGCTTGCACCATTCTTTTATGACTCCAAAAAAGTCCTCAAATGACCCGTACTCATGTTGTTTACTTGCATCTTCTTTCTCTCGATATTGTTGCAATGGCGCGCTTTCAGTGTCGTTCATTGTCAGTGTTGAGGTATAAACATGTTTCATATAAATTGCTTAAGCAAAACGTCACGATGGAATCTGAAAACGAAGACAAAAAGAATGTGTGAGCAAATGTTGAAAGCGAAATTCAAAACAAACTTATTTACCATAAACTTACTGTTGTTGGAGCCTTTCAAACAGACAGCTTCAAAGAACATTCATCCACTTAAATTTAAAAAGTTAAAGGTTAATACTGGATATGGCATTTAATACATAATGACATTAACTGAACAACACACCGTGGACTATCAATTTTGTATCATTGTGTTCACTCAGCAACCTGGCCACAAAACTTGTGTTTGATATTAAAGCTATTATAAATTCCTTTTAAACTGAACAAACAAATCAGAAGATAATATGTATTATCCAACACGACGTTCTCTTTTATTATCTTATGATAAAAAGAAAAGACACGCAATACATTATACATGTTTAAGATCGTTATACTAAGGAGATGAATATATCTGTATATGTCGTTTAAACCATTTTAAACATATATACAATCTACACGTAATTGATTCTCATTGTAAATGGATGCATTTGCGTTAATTTTATGTATACTTACAGTATCATGCTCCAAACATATTTTGTGTGTCTTACTTATACAAATATCAAATGCACTAATTGTATGATTTTGTTAACGGATCGTATTGTCTGGATTATTCAAATACAATACGATCGATTTAACAACTTTTTTATTTGAACATACCTGAATATCATTTAAACTCCTGTTAAGCCATGTAACTAACACGACTATTAAAAAGACAAAACTTGTTTTTCTTTCGAATATTCAATTAGAATAGTGGCGTTTACAAAGAACAGCGCGTGTATACGGCCGTTCAATATGCCTACAAAGTTGAGAGTGACGTCTGATGTTGTAAAGAGACAATTCCAACGCAATTTCGACTTAACACAACGCAACTAAGACTATTGCAACCCAAAAGCAATCCGATTGGTTTGTATCTTGGTTAAATGTTATGTGTAACCATCATAAGACATTACGAAAGGTGAGTGCCCTTTAACAAGATTTACAATAGTCCACGACTCCTAAACAAGACCTTCGTCCTGAAAACAAAGATAAGACAATAAAGCAAATGAAAAAGGTTATAAAAAGGGTAATAAGAAGGTACTTGGTGATTGTGTCAAGGGTTATTTATCCTGTCTAATAAAACTCTTAGGGTGCGACTGTTTAATGTCGTATTTTATGTGTTTGTACTCTAAGATTACTGGAGAGCCGATTTTTTTTTTAATCGTTGAATAGTTTTTCAGACAAATTAAGACGGTATACTGATACTTACATTTATATTAGACCTCTTTCTGCTAAAGTCCGCTGTAAGTGCAAAAAAAGTCGGATGTCGTCATCAAACCCAACACAACCGTTATGTGGCCAGATCTGAGAAGGAACCCCAATAATACAAATATTGATAGTCCGGCGCTCTTCTTACTAATATTGACTTAAAACAATATTCATGTTTGAGTCGGACCATATAAACATGAAATGCAATACATAAACAATAGTTCAGCTGGTTTTACTATGAATTAATTACCATAATATAATTGATTAAACTTTATGTTACAGCTTCATTGTTAATGCATTAGATTTTGTTGAGTGCATTTATTTTTGTACATAAACTTTCAGCATAAATGATTTTTTTTTCACATATTTGCATCGACATGTGTGTTTATGTTAAAGAAAAAATACCTAAATGTATACTATTAAGGCTATTTTGTTTGAGAAAATCAGAACGGAAGCAGATCTCCGCTTATTCATTTAGAACAGACAAAGAGTGCTAATGTGTTAAGGCAACCTACAGCATTTTTGTTTTCTTAAAGTTATTAAGAATATAAATCGTATATTCATACACTATTGGAGATGCCATCTGTGTTTATTGTACATCAAAAACGATCCTCATTTGAAAGTACAATGTTATCATTAAAACACATCATGTTAACAAGTACATAAAACGTAAACAAAACTTTCAGGCTGGCATGTTTATCTATAAAAAGCATCTATAGACGGATCGAGTGTTTACAATTGTTCATCAAAATGACAATATGAAATATTTTATTGGCGATGGCAATGCCATATAGGTTAAGTGCTGTACTGTTAGCCAATCCTCTTTTCTTTTTCAGTTGCCGAAAAAAATTCTATTTAAACATAAATTCAGAACATTGTGTTACGACGTTCATTAAACAAAAACATCATCATCAACTACAACAAAAACCACAGAACTCTAGCAACAACATTTATTAGCATATAATCAATATAAATACAGTTTTACCACAAGATGTTATGCCACAATGTGTCCAGACATTATTGAAATAATAGAAGTTACCAAAGCATGAGTAAATATAAATTTAATTAATATATATCGAATACATTATTGGTTACTTGTATCTGACATGTTCCGTATTTCACCGGCGTTGTAAATATATTTTGCTATGTTGAAAGTGTCGTTTTTTTTTGTTTCAGTAAACTATCAAACCTTTTTATTGTTAGTCGCATGTGAAAATAACTTTTTAAGTATTCTTCTCTTATTTCTTTAAATACGGGACACACGCTTTAACAAATGGTATTGAGTTTGTATTTCATTGAGATTACAAAATTAGCACTTTCTTTAATCACGTGAGATGTTGTCATAGCGTCCTGTTTCTATTTCTAAACTACGCGCACTAGTAACATATACATAAATTAAATGTCAGAATAAAATAAATAACTGAAAATTGCAGCTAAAATAAAAAATCAAAAAAAATCGCGTGTGTGAGTACAATAATTAATAAGGTAGAAGTGCTTATACGAATACCGGGTCCTCCCAAAATGCAGCCTCAGGCGAGAAGGGGAAGGACTTCATAAACTTCACAATACACGAATTGATGGAAATGTTAATAGGACAGAGAGTACGCGTTTTAAGAAAATTACAGGCATTATGAGTTATTTTTATAAAGCAGTATTACAGACAAAGCATTTCATAAAAAAAAAAAAAAAAAAAAAAAAAAAAAAAAAAAAAAAAAAAAAAAAAAAAAAAAAAAAAAAAAAAAAAAAAAAAAAAAAAAAAAAAAAAAAAAAAAAAAAAAAAAAAAAAAAAAAAAAAAAAAAAAAAAAAAAAAAAAAAAAAAAAAAAAAAAAAAAAAAAAAAAAAAAAAAAAAAAAAAAAAAAAAAAAAAAAAAAAAAAAAAAAAAAAAAAAAAAAAAAAAAAAAAAAAAAAAAAAAAAAAAAAAAAAAAAAAAAAAAAAAAAAAAAAAAAAAAAAAAAAAAAAAAAAAAAAAAAAAAAAAAAAAAAAAAAAAAAAAAAAAAAAAAAAAAAAAAAAAAAAAAAAAAAAAAAAAAAAAAAAAAAAAAAAAAAAAAAAAAAAAAAAAAAAAAAAAAAAAAAAAAAAAAAAAAAAAAAAAAAAAAAAAAAAAAAAAAAAAAAAAAAAAAAAAAAAAAAAAAAAAAAAAAAAAAAAAAAAAAAAAAAAAAAAAAAAAAAAAAAAAAAAAAAAAAAAAAAAAAAAAAAAAAAAAAAAAAAAAAAAAAAAAAAAAAAAAAAAAAAAAAAAAAAAAAAAAAAAAAAAAAAAAAAAAAAAAAAAAAAAAAAAAAAAAAAAAAAAAAAAAAAAAAAAAAAAAAAAAAAAAAAAAAAAAAAAAAAAAAAAAAAAAAAAAAAAAAAAAAAAAAAAAAAAAAAAAAAAAAAAAAAAAAAAAAAAAAAAAAAAAAAAAAAAAAAAAAAAAAAAAAAAAAAAAAAAAAAAAAAAAAAAAAAAAAAAAAAAAAAAAAAAAAAAAAAAAAAAAAAAAAAAAAAAAAAAAAAAAAAAAAAAAAAAAAAAAAAAAAAAAAAAAAAAAAAAAAAAAAAAAAAAAAAAAAAAAAAAAAAAAAAAAAAAAAAAAAAAAAAAAAAAAAAAAAAAAAAAAAAAAAAAAAAAAAAAAAAAAAAAAAAAAAAAAAAAAAAAAAAAAAAAAAAAAAAAAAAAAAAAAAAAAAAAAAAAAAAAAAAAAAAAAAAAAAAAAAAAAAAAAAAAAAAAAAAAAAAAAAAAAAAAAAAAAAAAAAAAAAAAAAAAAAAAAAAAAAAAAAAAAAAAAAAAAAAAAAAAAAAAAAAAAAAAAAAAAAAAAAAAAAAAAAAAAAAAAAAAAAAAAAAAAAAAAAAAAAAAAAAAAAAAAAAAAAAAAAAAAAAAAAAAAAAAAAAAAAAAAAAAAAAAAAAAAAAAAAAAAAAAAAAAAAAAAAAAAAAAAAAAAAAAAAAAAAAAAAAAAAAAAAAAAAAAAAAAAAAAAAAAAAAAAAAAAAAAAAAAAAAAAAAAAAAAAAAAAAAAAAAAAAAAAAAAAAAAAAAAAAAAAAAAAAAAAAAAAAAAAAAAAAAAAAAAAAAAAAAAAAAAAAAAAAAAAAAAAAAAAAAAAAAAAAAAAAAAAAAAAAAAAAAAAAAAAAAAAAAAAAAAAAAAAAAAAAAAAAAAAAAAAAAAAAAAAAAAAAAAAAAAAAAAAAAAAAAAAAAAAAAAAAAAAAAAAAAAAAAAAAAAAAAAAAAAAAAAAAAAAAAAAAAAAAAAAAAAAAAAAAAAAAAAAAAAAAAAAAAAAAAAAAAAAAAAAAAAAAAAAAAAAAAAAAAAAAAAAAAAAAAAAAAAAAAAAAAAAAAAAAAAAAAAAAAAAAAAAAAAAAAAAAAAAAAAAAAAAAAAAAAAAAAAAAAAAAAAAAAAAAAAAAAAAAAAAAAAAAAAAAAAAAAAAAAAAAAAAAAAAAAAAAAAAAAAAAAAAAAAAAAAAAAAAAAAAAAAAAAAAAAAAAAAAAAAAAAAAAAAAAAAAAAAAAAAAAAAAAAAAAAAAAAAAAAAAAAAAAAAAAAAAAAAAAAAAAAAAAAAAAAAAAAAAAAAAAAAAAAAAAAAAAAAAAAAAAAAAAAAAAAAAAAAAAAAAAAAAAAAAAAAAAAAAAAAAAAAAAAAAAAAAAAAAAAAAAAAAAAAAAAAAAAAAAAAAAAAAAAAAAAAAAAAAAAAAAAAAAAAAAAAAAAAAAAAAAAAAAAAAAAAAAAAAAAAAAAAAAAAAAAAAAAAAAAAAAAAAAAAAAAAAAAAAAAAAAAAAAAAAAAAAAAAAAAAAAAAAAAAAAAAAAAAAAAAAAAAAAAAAAAAAAAAAAAAAAAAAAAAAAAAAAAAAAAAAAAAAAAAAAAAAAAAAAAAAAAAAAAAAAAAAAAAAAAAAAAAAAAAAAAAAAAAAAANTTAAAGGGACTGTCCACTAGATTTTGGCATGTATTGAAGCATGTCATTAAATGCTCTATATTGATAAATTCAAACATTTGACCTAAAAATCTGCAGTTAAAAAACAAGAATACAATTTAAAAAGGGAAAAAAAAGTAAACCTCATCAGGGCTCGAACCAGTGACCATCGGGGTCCTGGAGTAAAAACCAATTAGACCGCTCGGCCATCCTGACAAGTATGTACGATAGCCGTATTTTATACCATATATAAGCAATCCTCGTAGTTTTACAAAATATAGCGACAATAACAGAACTTTCCAAATTATTCAATCGTTTCGCGTCGAACGACGCTTTATGATTTTGAGGTTTTCAAATCGTCAAAAGATGCATATAATGGATATTTAAGAGCATTGTAAATGGTCAGTATTACTATTTCCTCAAAAATATCATAACAAACGCGAAAATTTGCGAATATGAAACAACTTTTTTTAATTTTGTCAATTTACCAATCTGTTGGACGGCCCCTTTAATTGTTAGGTAAACTAGAGTGTCATCCGCAAATAACCTTGTTTTACTTTTGACGGTTTCTGGCAGGTCATTGATGTATACCAGAAACAGACAGGGTCCAACAACAGAACCCTGAGGGACACCGGATAACACGGGCAAATTGTCAGAGATTTGACCTTCAACCGCAACCCTTGGCTACGGTTGCTCAGGAATGACCTAATCCATGAGGAGACATGGCAGTCAACCCCCATGTTATTTAACTTGTGTATTAACTTGTGATTTTGTCGTTGTGATGCATTGCAATTAAAGTCATACACGTAAAATTCCAAACGGATGTTTATTGATCGATGAACTCTTTCAATTATATTTATCAATAAAAAATGCAATTAACCTCAGTTGATCAAAATGGCCTCGTTACACAACGTTCAATTAAAGTTCTGTCCGCATTCTAGTTTCTATCACTGTAGGGTCTCGTCTTTTGGGGCTGTTGGAAATATCAACAGTAGATTTGGATAATCGTAAGTTATTTTCCTGATATTGGTTTATATGTGTGTATTAAATATTCTATTTAATAAATTGAATTATTAATTATGAATATATATTACGGGGTTTAACGTCTAGCACATGGAAGTCTTCGACTAAACCCCTATAGTAACACTGTTAGTTTACATTAGCAGCCAAAACCAGCCACTTCCGGTATATTGTAAACAACATATTTTCCTTGTTTAAAATTGCATACATTTGGAAAGTGCTTTGGAATACGTAAATGTGTCTTAAGAATAGACAATGTAGATTAAACATTTCCATTGTTCTTTAACAATGTTGTGTTTGAATTGTACACTCTGTTTAAAATTCAACCAACATGTTTGGACATGTCCACTTCGGCACTTGCTGTCAGTGCTATTTGTTTGTTACAAATGGTTTATTTTTTTTTAAATTTTGGATGTAGGAGACTATGTATCACTAAAACCTGGCGTCACTAAAATATTGTACCATTATCTGACACCGAAATATAATCAAAATTTTGAAATTGTAAAAATTGATAGTAGTACCTCATTCGCCATCAATACAACCCTTTAAAGTTTAACTGACAGTACCACACTATTGCTTTTTTGCTGTGCCTATAATAGTATATTGCATTGAATTCAATCAATAACTACACCGTATTTTAAATATGGCTTGCTTGTAAATGCTTTATCTTCTATAAGTACTATTTTACTGATATTAATTGGAATTTTACCTGACAAAACTTACATGGGGGCCTAAAAATGGCAGGGGGGCTAAGAAAGGGCATGGTGACCTCATTTATTTATTCAATAAAAACGAATTGTGTGTTTCTGTATTAAACAGAACAATGACAAATAAAAAAGGGGGCAAAAAAGGAATGAGACATGTTTTTTAATGGTACAGAATAAAATGGGAAGTGGGCCCCCTGCTATTTTTTTTAGCTAAATCGCTATAATAAACATTGTAGATTTTAAGGCAATCAATTTATCTTGCGACTTCAGAGCAGTTGCCAATGAAGTACAGATAGATACAGAAAATGACAGATGTGGATCATATTCCTGTGAAAGACACCAATATTGGTGGTGAGTACATCAATTTTCTGCATTAACTTTTATTCATCTACCTGTAAACAGAGTTCATGGTCGGAATGTTTATATTTACAATATTAAAGCCATGTTTAAATATGAGTCAGGTCTTCTACAATTGGTGTACTTTGAACTCAGATGAACATTTAAAGGCTATCATGTCCCTCTTACAGGGTTCCCAGCAAACCTGGAAATCAGGGAAAACCTGGAAAAAGACTTTCACTTTTTCCAGTCAGGGAAAAGTCAGGGAATTTGGGAAAAGTTCCTGAAATCAGGGAAAAATCAGGGAATTTAAAAAAAAAATAATAATAATTGCGAGTTGACAACAACAATATTGTTTTACACTATTCGGTCGCGATTTAGACTGCAAACGGTCTGCAGTTTAAAACAAGAAATAGGTCGACATTATGATCTTGGAATTTTTAATTTCCATCAGGGAAAAATCAGGGAATTTTGTTCATACAAAAAGCTGGGAACCCTGCAGTCTTGTTTGAAGGTGTTCTTTGTATCGAGCCAATTATTTAATGAATAAAATTAGGAATGTGAATATGCATTTCTGAAACCTCCTGATTCTACTGAGTATATTGATGAGTAAAATATTTTTGTCACTTCTCTGGCAATGGTTCCAGTACCAATCACGTCAAGAAATTAACTGATCACAGCATTATACCAATAAAGTATTTGAAAACAATAGGTTACAGAGGTAAAATGTTGTTTGAATTTAACATGTATAGCGCTTTTAATGGCAATCCTGCAGGTCTTGAGCAGAAGGCAGCCCAACAGCGGCGCTTGGTCAGCAAGTGGGAACGTGACGTGTTGGAAGACAAGTACCTGCGCATGTCGGAGGAAAACATCATATTGAAAAAACATGCCCGAAAACAGGAAGACAAGATTAAGAGGTTTCAACATTTTGTTTGTTTATATCATCAGTATTTTAGAGGGTAATGGAAAAGAAATGCTTATGGTGTCTATTTTATTTGGTGTAACTTATTTAATTTTGTTGTTGTACATGACTATATATCAAATTGACAAAACGTGCACTGTATTCTCAAGATATGTTTTAATACAAATCCTTACTAATACTGTACACATTTTTACTTACAATAGAGTGACTAAGATTGGTATATTATTTCAGCTGAGCTCTAGTGTTTGAAACCTCCTATTTCAAAGTTGTTGCTACCATAGAATATGGAAGGTGCAATCACATTACGAAGCGGTTACTGCAAATAATCACTTCTTTAGACAGTTTGGGCTAAGATGGGATTTTTTTTTATAAACATGGAATTTTAGGTGGTTAAAAAAAATCAGGATAAGAATTTTAGTTGGAAAAAGAAATAAAATTAATGATGAATATTTAAGTAAAATAAAGCAAAAAACTGAATAAAAAAGGTTGGAAAATACGATTTATGCTTTTTAACCGTGTTTAAAATAGCCAAGATAATCGTTCTTTTCTATTATAGAATGGCCACCAAGCTATTGCGGTTGGTCAATGATAAGAAGAAAACAGTTGAAGGCGATATTGGTACAGGGCCACCAGGTGAGTTAGGGATTCTCGTTAGCTTCTCAGGTCTATGTTAATATAGTTTTTTTTATTTATTTGTTTTTAAGTAAATAAAAAATATGTACATTGGAGAATTGACAGATATTATATTTTCAGAAAACTCTTAACACACAGTCTTGGGCAGTTTTTTTTCAATGGAATATTTGCTATACACAGTGTACTCAGAATTTTTCATTGTTTAAAAATGTATTGCTGTTATGCCAACATAATCTTTTTGCAGCTAAAAAGATAAGAGATATTGAGACAGAAGAGAAAATGGCCGAACTGCATGAGAAGATTAGCCGCCTCGAGAAGCAATGCCATCAATACAGAGAAAAGGTACAGCTTTGTAATTTACCTAAATGGGTATTCTGGTGATCTGTCGATCAGGTTGACAAATTTCATTCATGTGGTCAAAGATTGTAAAAAAATATATAAATAATAGTGTTTGTATTAAAAGGAGCATAATAACACAATAGACATAGACATATTCGGAAAATACCATTCATTTATGAGCAAAGATCATTAAAAACTGATTTTAAAATCTTATTTTTTTTTTCTTTTTACACTAAATGATTTGATAATATTGAGTGTTTCTGTTATTTTTGTTAAAATGTTTGACCTCACCTAGAACATACAATTTTAAATGGATAGAAAATGCAGGGTTAATTAAAGCTGTTGGGATCGTCGAGTGTTAATGGGAATAGTCTTTTGATCCCAGGGTTGGACACTTATTTTCTTGCAATTAAATTTGACCTTCTTTTTGTACATCAATCATTACATAAATAACGTCATTTTGTACTTTATGTGAACTTTTCTGACTACTTAAATACTTTGTTGACTGTTTTGATAGTTGTGCCGTGTGTATGCTACTATTTGTTGCATGTTTGTGTGTGTCTGTAGTTTGCTACAGATTCTCATATCATGTTTGTTACAGTTGGAGCTAGCCAAGCAGCAGTTGTCCTCTGCCAGCAAGAGACCCCAGCAATACCCACATGCCATGTCCAGAATCAACACGGTAATGGGACAACATTGTGTGCTGATTTTATTGGCCATTTATACATGTACCATAAAACACTGGCTTTTACTTTTTATTTCCCTGTAATTGTTTTAAATTATGTGGATGTGGAATTGTTCAAATACCCACATGGTATGTCCAAAACCAATACGGTAATGGGACAATATTGTTTGCAGATTTTTTTGTCAATTTAGTTTAAACCTGATCATTTTAGCAGGATTGCATTGAAAGGCTTATTGATACGCTCTTGAGTCAGTTTCCTGGGTAGAACCAGTACTTGGTGTCTTTTGAGGAGATCTTAAACGCCGGGTCTCACTTGCTTGATTTTGCGGTGGTAAAATGAAAACCTTCATTAACTAGTGGGCTGGGTTTATCTGACAGTGCTTTGCTGATAACATCAGAGCGTTTATAAACAGAAACAGTGTTTGAGCAGACAGCAATATGGTATAGTGTTGAATCTGAAAACTTGATCTGAGGCATTCGCAAGCTACTGGCTGAGAGAAGTTCATAACCTTTCAAGTGGGCGGTGCTTAGCATTAACAGGGAAATTTGAATTTCAAGCAGACAACAAAAACTTTTTTCTGCAAGTCAATAACTATATAACTTACAATCACCAAATTACACATACATATTGTTTGTATACTGAAGTATATGTATGCCAAATTTCATTGGAAAATATTAAATACAAACTTAACTATTATGAAAAAATCATTTTTGTTTTCTGCTGTTTACACACCAGTGTACAACTGAAACGTAGACATTTTGTGAGTTTGTGGCCCTTTTATACTGCTTCTCCGGTCTTTAAGAATGCTTTCACAGTGGGGATCAAACCTGTCACATCTCGGTGGCTAGGCGGACACCATATCCACTAAGCCATGGTGGCCACCATTCATACATGATCTGTAAATCACTGCCTATAACACTGGTGTTAATTTTTTTATTTCCCTGTGATTGTTGTAAATTGTGTGTATGCAGAAATATTTCTTGCACTATTCGTTTGAAAACCTGATTTTCCAGTTGATTTCAGTGTGAGCTAATTGTTTATGCTCATGTTGGGCTTTTGTGATTGCCTTTGGTCTGGTGTTCATCATGCGTCTTCAACATTTTCTTGTAAAAACTCTTTAGGCCGCATTTATTGGACAATTTGCATGGAACTTGGTCAGAACATTTGTCCCGATGATATATTGGCGGAGTTAAAAACTTCGACATGTTGGGTCATAAACTAGCTCACTAGATCAAATTTAAGAAAAAGCTTGTGAACACACTAGAGGCCACATTTATTGCCACAACTTCATTTAATTTGATAAGAACATTTGTCCCAATGATATATTGGCCAAGTTTTAAACTGGGTAACAGGGAGCCCAAAACTAGGCCATAAGGCCAAATTAAACAAACAGCTTTTGAAGACACTAGAGGCCATATTTTTTCCCACTCTTCATAAAAGCTTGGTCAGAACATTTGTTCTAATGATATCTCAGTGGTGTTAAAAACTTGGTTATGTAGGGTCAAAAACTGGGTCACAAGGTCAAATTAAAGAAAAAGCTTGTTAACTCTGTGGATGCCACATTTATTGCCCAATCCACATGACACTTTGATCAGATTATTTTGTTCCAATGATATCTCAGCCAAGTTCAAAACTGGGGTCTTACTTTAGCGTATAAGAGCCTTTTGCCCTCTTGTTTTTGTAAAGGAGCAATATTTTACCTATATGGAGTTTCCAGATGTGTAGTGGTACCTATTATATCAAAGTTATATATAAATAGGGTTATGAGACAGTTTAATTGCTGTTATCCTCTTGTAACAAAATTTAACCCTTGTTACTTACTAGTATTTGTTGCTTTGTAGGGTATCAACAAGACTACTCCAGATCCCAGGCTTACCAAGAACATGAGAGTGTCTGGACCTCCACAGGACCATAGAACTAGGTAGGTGGTCTCTTACTATGCTAGTGCTGCATTTGTTTGAATACTTCCAAAACACCCACATCACCTGACCTCATTTTGAACTTGACATTGACCTCCTTTTGGACTAAGACTTATTTAAATGGGCCAATGAATCAATATCGACAAGGCTTCCTCTGAAGGTGTATGCAGTATTGAACGCACCATCTTGTTTATGTTTAATTCTGTTTAATGAATACTAGTATTTCAAATACATACAGCATGGTATTGCTAGCTTTTGTAAGGCTAACATTTAGATTCTTTATTTTTACTCTAGAAATGTTACCAATGAGCCTTGCTCCGTGAAAACGGGGCCTCATTCATGTGAGTAAAGTGTTATCCCAGAATAGCCTGTTCAGTTGGCACAAGCTAATCAGGGACAACACTTTCCGCTTTTATTGTATTTTAGTTATATGGAAGACGAAAATCAGTTTAGGCTGAAAGTGTTGTCCCTGATTAGCCTTTGCGGACTACACATTCATTTAAACTTGTTTTCTCAGAGCATGACTGGAATGCAATGATCAAAATCCCTGTTCAATTATGTGTGACTTGTTACCCCAGGGGAGCACCTGGTAGCCCTGCCCGAGGTCAAAGTCACACGGTTCACTACTCCGCCCTGGAAGACACCCGCATGGAGAACCATCGCCTGTAAGTGACTGCAACCTGGCCGCTTAATCCTGACATATCAGGATGTGTTCAAATGACACTATAAATAAAATTACATGTTAATTGTTTGTCAATAATTTTGTCAGTCATTGCTCAAATTAACCATGCATTTGACACACTGTGGTGAATGTATGTAACTGGGAGTAGCATTGGAAAGATTAGCACATGCATGTTAGCCTTGTTCATGAACATTTTGAATCGGACTTTCTCACAAATATGGCTTCATATAAGGAGGCTTGTAAATTTTCTTGGTTTCAAGCAATAATATAAGAAATCAGGCTTGACTGGTAAATCTTCTAATTTTGATGACTGGGGTAGCCCTGATATCTATAAACTATTGAACATACTGACTGACTGTATGTGAATGTTATCTGTTGCAGGGAATCTTGTTGCTTAGCTAACGTTCCAATCCTATAACTTAAGATGCTTGTAACTTATTATTTTGTTAACACATTGTGGAATAAATATGTTTAATCAATGTGATCTGTTACAGAGAGAGTCTGGTTGCTCAGCAGAATGAGCAGATCAACATGTACGAGCTGGAGATGAGACAGCTACGAGAACAGGTAGGAGTTGCGGCACTTGGATTGGCTCTCTCATTATTCCATGTTCAATTTTACTCAATCTACATGCCTTAATTTCTCAAAAATTCCTAAAGTCTTTGCGCTACTTGGTTCAGCTCTCTTATTTTTCTACTTTCCAGTTTACTTAATCTACAATTCTTTATTTCTCAAAAATTCCTAAAGTCTGTTATCATGAGGTGACCTTAAGCACGCTGTTTTCATATTGTAATAAAACTGGAAGTATAATGCAAAAGCAGCATGAAGTCAATAACAACCCATACTCAGCATCGCCACTACCAGGGTATTCCCCCACATGGCTGCCCAGTAAACCCCCTGATATTGTTCATTATCATCTTGTTCATGACTGTCTGCAGGTTCACCTAAAAGAGAAGGAATATGAGGAGGATCTTATGAAGATCAAGCATCAGATCACTGCAGAGAACCGGTGAGTGGGAACCAGACCAAAACATCTAAATGAGCTGCATTCTGAGAATAGGGGGTTAAATGCAATTGCGTAAAGTGTCATCCCAGATAAGCCTGTGCCGTCCGTGCATATATGCTTATCAGGGACGACACTTTGTGCCTTAACTGGATTTTCGTTAAGAAAAGTCTTTCTTAAAACGAAAAAAACAATGCAAACAGAAAGTGTCGTCCCTGATTAGCCTGTGCAGACTGCACAGGCTTATCTGGGAAGACATTTTACGCACATGCATTAAACCCTGTTTTCTAAGAGCACAATTTAAATACAAATCTTGTCTTCTCAATTGAAAATACAACTGATCCATCAATGATGAAGTCTTGGAAAGTTCAATAATTTTATATCATCTGGGAGATAGGAAAATTAAAATAGCTCTTTTTTATGATGTTAACATTAGCTGTGTCACATTCTTCTCTTTGATTTCCATGTAATATTAAACGATTACAAGTATGTTTTACTTATATATGTGAGGTCACGCAATGTAACTATCGAGATGTTTACGTAAATATTAATTTTATTTATAATCCCCCACCAAAGGCGGAGGGATATTGTTTTGGCGTTGTCCGTCCGTCCGGCTGTCCGTCCGTCCTTCCGTCCGTCCGTCCGTCCGGCACTTTTGTGTCCGGATCAATATCTTGGAAGTGCTTTGGCAGATTTCATTGAAACTTGGTATGAGTGTATATATAGATAAGACAATGATGCACGCCAAATGGCATTATACACCATCTGTTTTCAACTGAGTTATGGCCCTTTGTATCTTGAAAAAGCGCTTTTTACTATAGGCACTTTTGTGTCCGGAGCCATATCTTGGAAGTGCTTTGGCGGATTTCATTGAAACTTGGTATGAGTATATATATGGATAAGACGATGATGCACGCCATATGGCATTGTACACCATCTGTTAATAATGGAGTTATGGCCCTTTGTATCTTGAAAAAATGCTTTTTACTATAGGCACTTTTGTGTCCGGAGCCATATCTTGGAAGTGCTTTGGCGGATTTCATTGAAACTTGGTATGAGTATATATATGGATAAGACGATGATGCACGCCAAATGGCATTGTACACCATCTGTTAATAACGGAGTTATGGCCCTTTGTATCTTGAAAAAATGCTTTTTACTATAGGCACTTTTGTGTCCGGAGCCATATCTTGGAAGTGCTTTGGGGGATTTCATTGAAACTTAGTATGAGTATATATATGGATAAGAGGATGATGCACGCCAAATGGCATTGTACACCATCTGTTAATAACGGAGTAATGGCCCTTTGTTTTGTAGTATGTTCATCCGTCTGATTTGCACCCATCCCTAAACAAAAGATATGTTGCGGGGGATATCAATTTTACGAATTTGCTTGTTAATTTACAATCAATTGATAAATAAGATGTAACGCTTGTTGTTATTCATACCATGATTATTTAAGCTTGTCCAGGAAAGCTGTGAGTAAGCTCACCGAAGACTCACTTACTAACTACGCTGGCCATGTATGGCATAAGACCCTTTTTTGCATGACATGGGTCATATGTGATTGTTTTGTTTACAGGACAAGCGTGCAAGAGAATATTGACATGATCAAACTTCAGCGTGAAGTGAAAGAGAAATCAACCAAGTTCTTGATGCTGCAGGAGAAGTACAGCATGCTGGAAGAAGTATGAGCGTAACAAACATTTATAAGAATGAAAATATATTAGGTGGATTACAGTAATGCTGTTGAATGCTCAAAATTTAATTTTGCATTTTGTGTCTCAATGGAAAATGACATTTGCCACTGGTTTATAAAATTTGGTCAATTTTTCAGTTGCTTGTTAACTGGACAGTATAGTTTATAGAACAGTTTGGTTCAATAGACAGTACGGTTCATTGGACCGTATGGTTCATTGGACAGTTTGGTTAATTGAACAGTACAGTAAATTTAACAGAATGGTTCATTGGACAGTATGTTTAATTGGACAGTATGGTTCATTGGACAGTATGGTTCATTGGACAGTATTATTAATTGGTCAGTATGTTACATAGGATCAGTATGGTTAATTGGACAGTATGGTTCATTGGACAGTGTGGTTCATTGGACAGTATGGTTCATTAGACAGTATGGTTCATTGGACAGTATTATTCATTGGTCAGTATGTTACTTAGGATCAGTATGGTTCATTGAACAGTATGGTTAATTGACCAGTATGGTTAATTGACCAGTATGGTAAATTGGACAGTATGGTTGATTGGACTGTATGATTCATTGGACAGAATGGTTCATTGGACAGTATGGTTCATTGGACAGTATGGTTCATGGGTCAGTATGTTACATAGGATCAGTATGGTTCATTGAACAGGATGGTTCTATGGACAGTATGGTTTATTGGACAGTATGGTTGATTGGACAGTACAGTTCATTTGACAGTATGGTACATTGGAGAGTACAGTTCATTTGACAGTATGGTACATTGGACAGTATGGTACATTGGACAGTATGGTACATTGGACAGTATGGTACATTGGACAGTATGGTACATTGAACAGTATGGTTAATTTAGGATTCTATTAAGCTGAAATCATTCGCGTATAAAATATTCTTCAAGCTGATACTTGATGAATGCCATTCTAGAACCTGCGCAGCGTGAAGCGGAGTCACGACACGTTGCTGATGGAGATGGAAAGTGGGAACATGCAGCTGAAGGAGGAACAGAATAGGAGCCTCGCCCTGCAGAACGAGCTCAAAATGGGCTCAGCAAAGCAGCATGAGATGATACAGGTAAAGTAAAATGTATTGGGGCGGAACGAACTCAAACTTGGCTCTGCAAAGCAGCATGATGTTAAACAGATAAAGTATGATATATCGGGACCAGAACAAACTCAAACTTGGCTCAGAAGCAACATGTTATATAGGTAAAGTAAGATTTATTGGGTGTTTAAAATAATATTTTCAACAGAAAAGATAAAAAGAATCTTATGTTGAGATGTATAATCATATTTAGCTTACAGTAGTGATTGATTTAGAGTGTTTTTTTCTAAACTTTCTATTTATGTGTTTTTGTTATGCTTAAGAATATACCATGGTATGTTATTTATTTTTATAAATCTCCTTATACGAGTATATCTTTGCCCTTTCAGCTGAATGAACAAGTGAACAGTCTGAAAAGGGAAATTGAAATTCTGAAGGATGCCAATGAGAAACTTGTTGGCAGGTGAGAACAATACTGTGGTGCATTTCTGCTGAAAATGAGATGTTTGCATCTTTATTTTTTGCTTATAGCATGCATTTGTTTTCAGCATGCATTTCTTTTCATTCCATGCTTCAATAATATTTGATTAAAACTACTCTGGCACAAGAAAAAAGACAACACAAATTTAAAGGGTTGATCTATTTATTTTCTATATAACAGAGCCCAGCAGAACAGCAATGTAAGCCATTTTCAAGGACCACGTCAGTCTAATCCCTTTGTTAACAATATATTCTCTTACATGCTTTCCCACACTTTGTGCACATTAACTTGGCATTTCCTGACACAGACATTGTCATGAATTTGTCAATAAAAGGATTGAACTGTGAAAAGTGGTGACCATTATACGACCATACATGTGTCATCCCAGATTAGCCTGTGAAGTCCAAGCAGGCTAATCAGAGACTTCGCTTTGCCTTTTATGGGATTTTTCATGTAAACTAATTCTCTTCTTAAAGAAAATCCAGTTTTAGCAGAAAGTGTTGTCTGTTTTTAGCCTGTGCGGACTGCACAAGCTAATCTGAGAGGACACTTTACGCACATGCATTAAGCCCAGTTTTCCCAGAACGAGGCTCATATCATGTCTTGGTGAAGTCAAAGCAAGGATACAGCTTTGAAGTTTCTTTTGCTGGATGTCGGTCGGTCTGTCTGTCGGAAGACCAGTTTGTTTCCGATCAATAACTTGTGAAAGGATTGACCGATTGACTTGATACTTCACATGTGCATTGGCGTTGGACAGTAGATGACCCCTATTGAAATTGGGGTCACCAGGTCCAAGGTCAAGGTCACTGTCACAATAAGTGTTAAAGTCGTTTTCCGATCAATAACTCGTCAGCGAATTCACCGATTGGCTTGATACTTCAAATGTGAATTGGCCTTGGACAGTAGATGTCCCATATTGAAATTTGGGTCACTAGGTCAAAGGTCACTGTCACATATAGTGTGAAAATCGTTTCCGATCAATAACTCATCAACCAATTGACTGATTGACTTGATACTTCACATGTGCATTGGCCTTGGACAGTAGATGACCCCTATTGAAATTGGGGTCAATTTGTCAAATGTCAAGGTCACTGTCACAATTAGTGTGAAAATCAAGGCCCTGGGCGTTTTTTTTGTGTGGGGGGGGGCATATGTCTCCGACCGCGGAACTCTTGTTATAATTAAAAGTCACATGATCGTTTTTGTGCACACATTACGTTAAATGTCTCATCCATTGCAGTGCGTTTGACCTGGAGCGTGAGCGGGAGTGGAGACAACGGGAGAACGCTCTCAAGGTGCAGATTGCCCAGCTGGAAGCCACACTCAAGGCAGACCTCGGGGAGAAGGGAGGCATACTGGACAAGCTGGCAGTCGAGAAAGGTATAGGTTGTTGGAATCTTATTAACAGGGGTGTGATTTTTCCATGGATCCACGGATTCAATTGACCCTTGAAATACTTAATGGCATTTTTGTAAAGTTGGGGGAGAAAAATGTGAAAGAAATCTAATGTTCTGAAATTGTGAATGTAATTAAAATATTAATGCTCAATTGGTTGCAATTAGAACTGCGCAGAGAGCTTCGAAATGAACTTAAACTATTTACCATTTTTCCAAACATTGACATTCTGTTATTGTCTCCTTGTTAGTGGTATGTCTGAAAATGAATTATTTCAACTTCCAAAAATATAATTGCTACATGTATTTATGTTATCATGAGAAATCAATCATGTTTATTGTGTACCAAATCTGAGCTGTGTTCATGCGAAGATTTGTCTTATGCCATCTGCAGCTAGCGTAGCTCCAGACAAGCCTTCACAAGTGCCCAGTCTGTTCAGGAGCTACACTGTCCACTTTATATCACGCAAGGTTTTCTAGTCTCATTAGTGGATAGGGTACATGTAGCTGCTGACAAGACCGCGCGGATGCGCAGGCTGGTCTGGAGCTACCCTGGCGGCATATGGCATGACGCTGGTCAGACGTTCTTATGTCATCTTCACAGACCTGTGGACAGGGTAGCTCTTGAACCATGTGCTTTCTGCATATGATATAAGACCTATTTTCGCATTTTCATATGTTCTAATGTTTTCTTCACAGATCAGTATGACAGGATGGCCCAAGAGCACAGGACCATGCAGCTTGAGCACTATCAGCTGAGGGAAAAATATGACGACCTCGTGGAGAAGATGAAGTTCTTCACAAAGGTAACAGCCTGTGTGCATGTGTTCTGGTCGTGGAATGTAGCATGTAAGCCTTGCTCTGGGAAAAGGGGGGGGAGGGGCTTAACGCATGTGCTTAAAATGGCGTCCCAGATTAGCCTGTGCAGTCTGCAACACTTTCTGCTTTTATTTTTTATTTAACCCATTCAGCCCTAGTGTCGTATATTTGCGTCCTGATAATCTACAGTGGAGTTCCTAGCGTCGTATATATGCGTCCAATAATCTACAGTGTGAGTTCCTTGCGTCGTATATAGACGACAACTTGGATGTAGCTCTGAATGCCTAATGACTTAAAAATACGTCTGTTTAAATTGGTATTTAAAAAAAAGAGTTATTTATTTGCAGTCAGTTTTCAAACCTTAGAAAATTCGGTTTATAAATTCTTTCTGAATCTGGAAATTGATTTTGCTATCTATTTCTGGCTAAAACATGTGAAAATAAGACAAAAATATAAATACATTTCAATTACTGGTAACTAGTGTTTATTTTAATAAGGATAGTTATTTGTATTCAATTTAATTTATGAACTTCTAATATAAGTATATTTAGATCAGGCCTTGACACTAACTTTTATTTCAACTAGCCTATTCGGGCTAGTAAATGCAGAATCTACTAGCCCTGACCAATCTTTCATGTGCCCTGACCGAAGTATTATCAAAACACTTATATTTATCATAGAAATAAAATAGGTAGTGACGTGTTTTCTCGATAAAATTACCTTCCAAATCTATTTCGTAATATGATCCATTAAAAAGCGTTTGATGTCTCCGACTTCACTCTAGGATTTAATTGTCATCTGATAGTACTGTATTAAGATTTTTACATCTTTGAAAAGCTTATTTAAAATGCAGTTTATTGGTATATTCCTCGAGGAAAGCATGGGCTTTATAATTTGATTGATGAATAAAAACTTCATAGCGCATTTAAAAATCAGTGTTGCATTTTCTAGATCGTGGAGACTTTTTCTCTGCATTTAAAGCAAGTTGTTTACGCTGTATCTTCAGCGCTAAGGTCATTGGGATAGGTCAGTATTAATCTGTGACATTTACAGTTATTGTATACACCTTCATGTATTCGGCTGCCTGAGCGCTGATTGGCTGATATGATTACCAAGAATGTGATTGACAGCTGGCATCATGTCTTTCATGTTAGGCAAGTGGGGTTGTTGTTTGTCGCACTACACAAGCGTGAATGTGATGTACAAAAAAGGCACACAATCTGGACCAAACTGGATTTAGTTATGAATGTCGGATTATACAGAAATATTTAAATGCGCGAAGAACATTAGTGTCCACGGCCGACTCGTGAATTTAACTCGGTCGAGTGAAGGTCAAATGTACCAAACTCGGATTGACGCATACATCTTTTGAATCGCCCCGAAGATGAAGGGAAACACCGATATTTATTTGTTTTCTTACGGAAGAAAATTCTGCATCGAACACAGGCGGATAATCCCGATTTTCGCCG